>JAVIAB010000073.1:15576427-15881427 GCA_032433765.1 Megaustenia siamemsis | reverse complement strand
GTCATCGAAAGTATCCATCCATCCGTCCGTCCGTCCGTCCGTCCGTGCGTGCGTGTGTGTGTGTGTGTGTGTGTGTGTGTGTATGTATGTATGTATGTATGCATGCATGTATGTATGTATGTCTGTCTGTCTGTATGTATGTATGTATGTATGTATGCATGCATGTATGTCTGTCTGTCTGTTTGTCTGTCTGTCTGTATGTATGTATGTATGTATGTATGTATGTATGTATGTATGTATGTATGTATGTATGTATGTATGTATGTATGTATGTATGTATGTATGTATGTATGTATGTCTATCTGTTACGTAACACGCAATGCTCAATATTACAAGAGAACCTATCACTTTATTTACACACAAATCCTTGTGGATTTCACTTTTCAAACATTAAAAAAAAAATCCTCTTGTTAGCAATTTCATTTTAATGAAACAAACAACAATTGATTGGATAGATGGGCATCACAGAGCAAGCTCAGTTGTGCACCAGTGATCTAGGACAATAGTCAGCAATGTCTGCTATACAATCATGACGAAGTGTTTTAGGAACCTAACGTTTTGTATGAAAACGCTACCTTTACTTCTTCTTTCCTTCCTCAATTTACTTTCAGCGTCGAGGGGAGATTTAATTTGTAGTATTTTGCTTTTCTGTTGGCCTCTCCTGTTGTTATGTTTCCTAGTGTTTCTAATATTCAATCAATACATCCATTTGCGTTGTCGACCTTTGGGTCTGGTGTTCTCGAAACGTTTACTGAAGGCTCTTTATTTTGATCTTATCACGTGGTCAAACCATTGTATCTGTTGTTTCTTTATGTACTCTATGGCAGGAATTATTTTCCTAGCTTTTTTCTCATTAATTTTTTTCTGATCTCATCTCTCATGTTGTTTCTTGCCATGTATGTCATCTATAGTTATGTTGATGTTATATTTCTCTTTTGCGATATTCATGACTTCTGTTTTTGATGATGTTGATTTTAATGTTGAATTGAGTACAAATTCTAAAAAGTTTAAGGAATAGACCTTGAGTATAGAGAATATAGCTGATTTGCTCATATCAGCTGTTAGTTATCTTGTAACCGTATCTTCTACAATTGTAATTATATAATAATTGCATCGTTTATTCATTCCTCTGTCTACTTATAATTTCATGGCACCAAATGTAACCGTATCTTCTACATGTTTTTTTTTTTAATATTTGTCTTTGTAACTGTCTTTATAACCCTTTGTAACCGTCTTTAAATATGATCCTTTATAACCGTCTGGTCTTCCTCGACTTCGCGTTGTGACTTGTTTCCCCACGACTTCTAGCGCCCGTTCTTCACTAAGCACACAAAACACAGCTACACAGCACAACTGACACCATTGATGACAAAGTTGACTGATTTATTCCAGTACACTCACTGACAAGTGTCCCTTCACAGGATTCACATTAACAGCTACACAGCACAACTGACACCATTGATGACAAAGTTGACTGATTTATTCCAGTACACTCACTGACAAGTGTCCCTTCACAGGATTCACATTAACAGCTACACAGCACAACTGACACCATTGATGACAAAGTTGACTGATTTATTCCAGTACACTCACTGACAAGTGTCCCTTCACAGGATTCACATTAACAGCTACACAGCACAACTGACACCATTGATGACAAAGTTGACTGATTTATTCCAGTACACTCACTGACAAGTGTCCCTTCACAGGATTCACATTAACAGCTACACAGCACAACTGACACCATTGATGACAAAGTTGACTGATTTATTCCAGTACACTCACTGACAAGTGTCCCTTCACAGGACTCACATTAACAGCTACACAGCATAACTGACACCATTGATGACAAAGTTGACTGATTTATTCCAGTACACTCACTGACAAGTGTCCCTTCACAGGACTCACATTAACAGCTTCATAACCAAATCTAATTGCATGGCATACCAACATGGATGACTTTTTCTTCACCAAACTACTTCGATACATAGTCTAATAAGATCTCAGTTCAGGCTTATACTAAGCCTATGATACTGTGGCATCACCACCTGATGAATAGTTCTTCACCAGACAACTCAAATAACTGCAGACAAATGTCTTTAACGTGATGAATGTTTCTTCATACGACGATACTAATAACTTGCATAATAATGTCTCTACTGAGGCTTACAACCAGCCTATGATATTGTGTCATCACCACCTGATGAATATTTCTTCACCATAGGACTCAAATAACTGCAGACAAATGTCTTTAACATAATGAATGTCTCTTCACACGACGATACTAAATAACTTACATAATAATGTCTCTACTGAGGCTTACAATCAGCCTATGATATTGTAGCTTACCACCTGATGAATATTTCTTCACCATAGGACTCAAATAACTGCAGACAAATGAATTTGACAATGTCTTTTCACACGACGATACTAATAAACTTGCTTAATAATGTCCATACTGAGGCTTACAGTCAGCCTATGATATAACGATAATCCTGATCTCTAATCAAGTCTCCTTCCAAAACTGATTCGTTGCTAACTACTAACTTTTGTCTCATCTCACGTCTAGCTGTCCATTTCTCTTTTCTCTAACTACTAACTTTTGTCTCATCTCACGTCTAGCTGTCCATTTCTCTTTTCTCTAACTACTAACTTTTGTCATCATCTCACGTCTAGCTGTCTATTTCTCTTTTCTCTAACTACTAACTTTTGTCATCATCTCACGTCTAGCTGTCCATTTCTCTTTTCTCTAACTACTAACTTTTGTCATCATCTCACGTCTAGCTGTCCATTTCTCTTTTCTCTAACTACTAACTTTTGTCATCATCTCACGTCTAGCTGTCCATTTCTCTTTTCTCTAACTACTAACTTTTGTCTCATCTCACGTCTAGCTGTCCATTTCTCTTTTCTCTAACTACTAACTTTTGTCATCATCTCACGTCTAGCTGTCCATTTCTCTTTTCTCTAACTACTAACTTTTGTCATCATCTCACGTCTAGCTGTCCATTTCTCTTTTCTCTAACTACTAACTTTTGTCATCATCTCACGTCTAGCTGTCCATTTCTCTTTTTTTTCTAACTTATAACTGTCTTTTCTACTACGTCACTCCCCTGTCTACCCCCCCCCCCCCCCCCCCCCCCCCCGTTCCATTTGGTGCACCGTTTCTTCCGCTTTTCTCTCAATCTCTTTTGTTCTCTGCGCAACTATTTTCGCTCTGACTTCTACAACTATTTGGTCCACTGTTATACTACACTATTTCCCTATTTATTATATATTTCCCTACACCATTCCCCGCTATTATATACTCCTAGCCGTACTTTCTCTGCTATAATCTCACTTCTTGATTCAGCCATTGTCTATAACAGCTTATAACAAGAAAATGAAAAACAACCGAGATATAGAGGTAGACCAGGAAGAAGACGGATTGAGGAGATTTTAGGACATCATAAAACAATACAATATCACTATGTGCCAAGCCACAGAAAGTGCTTTTATAGAAAACATATCATTGACTTAAGTCTGCGACACCTACCTGCAAAAGCAGGACAGGATAAAAGAAAGAAAGAAAAGTCTGTACAATGGGACCTTTAACATCCAGCTCTGGAATAAGTGATGGTCATGAACAAACCTGCGTCTTCCTTCTCTCTTGCCTAATTATTTGTTAGAAAAAGTAAACTGTATAACCTTAAGAGAAACAATTAGAAATGCAATTATCTTCTTATTTACTTCCTCATTTGCTTTTCAGCGTCGAGGGCAGATACACCATGCTATTACAAGAGAGTGAAATCACTTGGGACTGATTCTGAACACAGAGACAAGAGATACCATGATTTGTCCACAAAGAGAGAATGTCTAGTGACTAGCATAGCAGGTGAAGACATCACAGAAAGGGAAGAGGAACACAGAGACAAGAGATATCATGATTTGTCCACAAAGAGAGAATGTTTAGTGACTAGCATAGCAGGTGAAAGACATCACAGAAAGGGAAGAGGAACACAGAGACAAGAGATATCATGATTTGTATAAAAAGAGAGAATGTCTAGTGACTAGCATAGCAGGTGAAAGACATCACAGAAAGGGAAGAGGAACACAGAGACAAGAGATATCATGATTTGTATACAAAGAGAAAATGTCTAGTGACTAGCATAGCAGGTGAAAGACATCACAGAAAGAGAAGAGGAACACAGAGACAAGAGATATCATGATTTGTCCACAAGGAGAGAATGTCAAGTGACTAGCATAGTAGGTGAAAGACATCACTGAAAGGGAAGAGGAACACAGAGACAAGAAATATCATGATTTGTATACAAAGAGAAAATGTCTAGTGACTAGCATAGCAGGTGAAAGACATCACAGAAAAAGAGGAGGAACACAGAAACAAGAGATATCATGATTTATCCACAAAGAGAGAATGTCAGGTGACTAGCATAGCAGGTGAAAGACATCACAGAAAAAGAAGAGGAACACAGAGACAAGAGATATCATGATTTGTATACAAAGAGAGAATGTCAAGTGACTAGCATAGTAGGTGAAAGACATCACTGAAAGGGAAGAGGAACACAGAGACAAGAGATATCATGATTTGTATACAAAGAGAAAATGTCTAGTGACTAGCATAGCAGGTGAAAGACATCACAGAAAAAGAAGAGGAACACAGAGACAAGAGATATCATGATTTGTCCACAAAGAGAGAATGTCAAGTGACTAGCATAGTAGGTGAAAGACATCACTGAAATGGAAGAGGAACACAGAGACAAGAGATATCATGATTTGTATACAAAGAGAGATTGTCTAGTGACTAGCATAGTAGGTGAAAGACATCACTGAAAGGGAAGAGGAACACAGAGACAAGAGATATCATGATTTGTATACAAAGAGAGAATGTCAAGTGACTAGCATAGTAGGTGAAAGACATCACTGAAAGGGAAGAGGAACACAGAGACAAGAGATATCATGATTTGTATACAAAGAGAGAATGTCTAGTGACTAGCATAGTAGGTGAAAGACATCACTGAAAGGGAAGAGGAACACAGAGACAAGAGATATCATGATTTGTATACAAAGAGAAAATGTCTAGTGACTAGCATAGCAGGTGAAAGACATCACAGAAAAAGAAGAGGAACACAGAGACAAGGGATATCATGATTTGTATACAAAGAGAAAATGTCAAGTGACTAGCATAGTAGGTGAAAGACATCACTGAAATGGAAGAGGAACACAGAGACAAGAGATATCATGATTTGTATACAAAGAGAGAATGTCAGGTGACTAGCATAGCAGGTGAAAGACATCACTGAAAGGGAAGAGGAACACAGAGACAAGAGATATCATGATTTGTATACAAAGAGAGAATGTCAAGTGACTAGCATAGCAGGTGAAAGACATCACTGAAAGGGAAGAGGAACACAGAGACAAGAGATATCATGATTTGTCCACAGAGAGAGAAAGTCTAGTGACTAGCATAGTAGGTGAAAGACATCACTGAAAGGGAAGAGGAACACAGAGACAAGAGATATCATGATTTGTCCACAGAGAGAGAAAGTCTAGTGACTAGCATAGTAGGTGAAAGACATCACAGAAAGAGAAGAGGATCACAGAGACAAGAGATATCATGATTTGTATACAAAGAGAGAATGTCAGGTGACTAGCATAGCAGGTGAAAGACATCATAGAAAAAGAAGAGGAACATAGAGACAAGAGATATCATGATTTGTATACAAAGAGAGAATGTCAAGTGACTAGCATAGCAGGTGAAAGACATCACAGAAAAAGAAGAGGAACACAGAGACAAGAGATATCATGATTTGTCCACAAAGAGAAAATGTCTAGTGACTAGCACAGTAGGTGAAAGACATCACTGAAAGGGAAGAGGAACACAGAGACAAGAGATATCATGATTTGTCCACAAAGAGAAAATGTCTAGTGACTAGCACAGTAGGTGAAAGACATCACTGAAAGGGAAGAGGAACACAGAGACAAGAGATATCATGATTTGTCCACAAAGAGAAAATGTCTAGTGACTAGCACAGTAGGTGAAAGACATCACTGAAAGGGAAGAGGAACACAGAGACAAGAGGGTGTCCAGTTAGCGCAATCGATAGGCGGTTGGCTTACCACGGCAACAGCCGGGGTTCGTACCCTGGCGAGGACACCTGGGTTTCACTAATTCCCTAAAAATTAGTACCTCTGAAGTCGGAGTAATTCTGCCTGCATGGCGAGGGGCATCCTGTATTGGGATAAAACAGACTTTACACGCAAAATTCAGTCCCACAAAATTGAGTGGGTGGGACTTCGTCAGAGGTCAAAGCTGACGAAAGCGAACGAACGAACGAACGAACAGAGACAAGAGATATCATGATTTGTATACAAAGAGAGAATGTCAAGTGACTAGCATAGTAGGTGAAAGACATCACTGAAAGGGAAGAGGAACACAGAGACAAGAGATATCATGATTTGTATACAAAGAGAGAATGTCAGGTGACTAGCATAGCAGGTGAAAGACATCACAGAAAAAGAAGAGGAACACAGAGACAAGAGATATCATGATTTGTCCACAAAGAGAGAATGTCTAGTGACTAGCACAGTAGGTGAAAGACATCACAGAAAAAGAAGAGGAACACAGAGACAAGAGATATCATGATTTGTCCACAAAGAGAGAATGTCTAGTGACTAGCACAGTAGGTGAAAGACATCACTGAAAGAACACAGAGCCTGGGGTGTTAGCCAAGAAAGATTGAGTGACATCATCAGAAGAGAAACTCTACAGAATGAGCACGTGACCATGACGTAGGCTGCCAGGAAATTAAGAAGTGAATGCCGGATAGATATGAAAGGGAGTAAAGAAGGAAACGAAAATGCTGCTATTATCTTCATCTCCTCCCCTGTCTACTCTATCGATGAAGTGATATCACCCGGTCTTTTACACCGCGGCCCCCCCCCCCCCTAACCTTCCAAGGATATTTGACATACAAAATTGTGTATCTCATTAAGATTGTGTTGTACAGAAACCATACATATACAGTTATGTATAGACAGACAGACAGACAGAACATACAGAACAGAGAGAACAGACAGAGAGAGAGAGAGAAACAGACAGACAGACATAACAGACAGACAGACAGAACAGACAGACAGAACAGACAGACAGAGAGAGAGAGAGAAACAGACAGACATACAGACAGACAGACAGAACAGACAGACAGAACAGACAGACAGAGAGAGAGAGAGAGAAACAGACAGACAGACAGACAGAACAGACAGACAGAGAGAGAGAAACAGACAGACAGAACAGACAGACAGAACAGACAGACAGAGAGAGAGAGAGAAACAGACAGACAGACATACAGACAGACAGAACAGACAGACAGAGAGAGAGAGAGAGAAACAGACAGACAGACATACAGACAGACAGAACAGACAGACAGACAGAACAGACAGAGAAGACAGAGAGAGAGAGAGAAACAGACAGACAGACATAACAGACAGACAGACAGAACAGACAGACAGAACAGACAGACAGAGAGAGAGAGAGAAACAGACAGACATACAGACAGACAGAACAGACAGACAGACAGAACAGACAGAGAGAGAGAAACAGACAGACAGACAGACAGACAGACAGACAGACAGACAGACAGACAGACAGACGGATGGATGGATGGATGGATGGATGGATGGATGGATGGATGGATGGATGGATGGATGGATGGATAGATAGATAGATAGATAGATAGATAGATAGATAGATAGATAGATAGATAGATAGATAGATAGATAGATAGTTGTTCACCACATTTGCTATTTAAAATTAAGGGGGAAAAAAGTAACGATTAAGAGTTTGCGTGAAACTCTGGGATCCACCAAAGCTCTAGTGAAGATCTAGGAAGAAAGGGGGCGTTGACGACCGTACTTGTCCACAATTCTGCGAGAGACGGAGACTAGCAATCAGACGGGCTAAAAAAACAGAACGAGGGAGGGTGCTAATGCGTGAGTGTGGAAGTGAATGAGTGTGTGAGAGATAGAGAGATGGTTATCACTCATAATTAATCCCAGGTCTGGTTGCATCCTGTCAATCTGAAGCGAACATAAAGGAAATCGTTATTTATGATAGCTCTATATAATTTTATAATTTAGCAGCTGCATCGTTACCGGCCGAGAACCTCGAGATGGGGAGAGTATGGAGCATTAGCGTCTAGAGGACACATAGATAAGCACATCTAAACATACACTAGCATGTAGGCACACACACACACACACATACACATGCAGGCATTAACATAAAAAACAAAGAGGGTAAAAAAAATGCCACAATCGAAGGTTTATTGCCTCCCCTTAATAGATTGATCACTGAGTTGCCCGGCCCTGACAAGGGGGAAGAAACTCATCAGAGAAATGCACGGAGATAAGCCAATTGAGCTTATTTATTACCGGCCTTGGAAGAGCTTAATTTGTCTTTTCTGTCTTGTCTGTCCGTTTAGGAGAAGATTTTCGAAAAATAGACCCGGAGACAATTCAAAACTACAACTGCCTTGTTCTAGTGATGGAAAATGTAAAACTGAAATAAACAAAAGAATAGGAATGGCCAAAAGTAATTTTAATGGCAAAAAAATATACTAACATCAAAACAAATAACACCAGGGCTAAAACTAAGGATATGAAAATGTTATATCTTCTCAACATTTCTGTACAGTGCAGAAACATGGACATTAGAGAGAAAAAAAAAACAGAAAACTGAAGTCTTTGAAATGTAAAATTATTGAAGAATGAGAAGAAATGGATAGAAAAAAGCGAAAACAAAGGAGGATGTTTTAAAACAATTGCACATGAAAAGAGAACTACTAAACACAATTCAAACAAGATAAATAAGATTTTTGGGGCATGTTAAAAGACACAACAGCCTACCGAAAGTAATCTTGGAAGGGAAAATACAATGAAAAATAGGCAGAGACAAACCAAGACTAACATTGTCAAGTAACATCAAAAGATGAACAAGTCAGCCTATTACAGCTTGTTCTATTACAGCTTGTTCTATTACAGCTTGTTCTATTACAGCTTGTTCTATTAAAGCTTGTTCTATTACAGCTTGTTCTATTACAGCTTGTTCTATTACAGCTTGTTCTATTAAAGCTTGTTCTATTAAAGCTTGTTCTATTACAGCTTGTTCTATTAAAGCTTGTTCTATTACAGCTTGTTCTATTAAAGCTTGTTCTATTACAGCTTGTTCTATTACAGCTTGTTCTATTACAGCTTGTTCTATTACAGCTTGTTCTAATACAACTTGTTCTATTAAAGCTTGTTCTATTACAGCTTGTTCTATTAAAGCTTGTTCTATTACAGCTTGTTCTATTAAAGCTTGTTCTATTACAGCTTGTTCTATTAAAGCAAGCGACTTAATGGAATGGCGCACCATGGTAGCCAATCTTCTATACGGAGATGGTGCTCAATGATGAGACTGGTATATAGACTCGCATTTCTACGTATGTATACCTTCATTTGGAAGAATAGACACAACACCTGACCCACGATCGTATCTGTCTGTATTGCTCTGTTGTGTCTGTTTAAAACACCGAGATCAAGTGCTCAACGACAGAACTATGCAGATTTCTTCGCACACAGCAACTTATGTCTTCTGCTGCTTACTTTCAGCTCCCTGTGGAGCATAGATCTTTAACAAACACATTATAAGCCGTTCTGTTTCTTCCGATTCTGTTAAGATCACTCAATCTCTTCCATATCATCTTCATCTCTGCTTCCATATCATCTTCATCTCTGCTTCCATATCATCTTCATCTCTGCTTCCATATCATCTTCATCTCTGCTTCCATATCATCTTCATCTCTGCTCCCATATCATCTTCATCTCTGCTCCTATAATCATCTTCATCTCTGCTCCCATATCATCTTCATCTCTGCTCCTATATCATCTTCATCTCTGCTCCTATATCATCTTCATCTCTGCTCCCATATCATCTTCATCTCTGCTCCTATATCATCTTCATCTCTGCTCCTATATCATCTTCATCTCTGCTCCCATATCATCTTCATCTCTGCTCCTATATCATCTTCATCTCTGCTTCCATATCATCTTCATCTCTGCTCCCATATCATCTTCATCTCTGCTCCTATATCATCTTCATCTCTGCTCCCATATCATCTTCATCTCTGCTCCTATATCATCGTCATCTCTGCTTCCATATCATCTTCATCTCTCCTTCCATATGCCTTCTGCAAGAACATTTTTATCTCTTTTTGTCTTTCCTCTGGGTATTCCCAAAAAGTGACACTGTGACCTTCCAGGCATGTCGTAAGAGGCTACTAACGAGGTTAATCGATGGCTTGATAAGCTGTCATTGTAAAAAGTATTGTTATGGAAACAGAGCCATAGATTTTAGAAGCAGTGATCTCTGCAATATGTGCCATTTTGGCACGCAAGGTTTCTGTTTTTGAGATTGTGGTTCTGCCCTATGTGCCGACTTCGGCTCGAAAGCAAAATAGCTAGATAAATAAATAGATTCCAAAAAAGGGACTGTCGCGTAACTCTCATTTGGCTTCCATAGTACGTGTCCTGTCCAGCGCCATCGTTTTAACTTTATCTTTTTATCCACTGATAATTGGCTGGTATTTGACTGGTACCTTTCCATAATTCTACGTTGGTGATGTTGTCCTGCATTTTCTAGCTTAAATTGATTTTTTTAAAATTTCGTTAATTCCTCATTTTGGAAGATCTTTACTCGCTTTTATAGTTGCCCGAACGATGTAACTTGTAACCGGTGTCTCACTCAAATTGTTGTCCAAACGATGTAACTTGTAACCGGTGTCTCACTCAAATTGTTGTCCAAACGATGTAACTTGTAACCGGTGTCTCACTCAAATTGTTGTCCAAACGATGTAACTTGTAACCGGTGTCTCACTCAAATTGTTGTCCAAACGATGTAACTTGTAACCGGTGTCTCACTCAAATTGTTGTCCAAACGATGTAAAAATGTCTTCCTAAGTGTCAAGCGTAAATTGCCCAAACAATGTAAATTGCTGTCCTGGCTGCACCCTCACGAAGTTGCTCAAACAAAGTAAATATTTGTCCCTATATGTCCCATCTATATTGTTGCCTACACCATGTAACTATTTGCCCTCTATATGTCCCATCTATATTGTTGCCTACACCATGCAACTATTTGTCCCTAGATGTCACACCTATATTGTTGTCCACAACATGTAACTATTTGTCCCTAGATGTCACACCTATATTGTTGCCTACACCATGTAACTATTTGTCCCTAGATGTTCTACTTAAGTTGTTGCCTACACCATGCAACTATTTGTCCCTAGATGTCACACCTATATTGTTGTCTACACCATGTAACTATTTGTCCCTAGATGTCCCACCTATATTGTTGCCTACACCATGTAACTATTTGTCCCTAGATGTCCCACCTATATTGTTGCCTACACCATGCAACTATTTGTCCCTAGATGTCACACCTATATTGTTGTCTACACCATGTAACTATTTGTCCCTAGATGTCCCACCTATATTGTTGCCTACACCATGCAACTATTTGTCCCTAGATGTCACACCTATATTGTTGTCCACAACATGTAACTATTTGTCCCTAGATGTCACACCTATATTGTTGCCTACACCATGTAACTATTTGTCCCTAGATGTTCTACTTAAGTTGTTGCCTACACCATGCAACTATTTGTCCCTAGATGTCACACCTATATTGTTGCCTACACCATACAACTATTTGTCCCTAGATGTCCCACTTTAAATATAGATTGTTCCCCAAGATAGTCCACTCATATTTGTTGTCACACCAACTCTTGTTCTAGCATCTTCATCTCAGCATCTTTCCCATCCTTCCTTCAAATCGTTCCATTTTCGCATAGAAGATTTGCTTCCCTAAAAGATTATTTCACTTCCTCTCTTGCCCTGATATTTCACGCTGTCATTGGTTATTCAATTTACCTGATGATATTTCAAAATTATTTAGTGTCCCACTACCGCATTTAGTCTCCCACTACCGCATTTAGTCTCCCACTACCGCATTTACCGTCTCCCACTACCGCATTTAGTCTCCCACTACCGCATTTAGTCTCCCACTACCGCATTTAGTCTCCCACTACCGCATTTACAGTCTCCCACTACCGCATTTAGTCTCCCACTACCGCATTTAGTCTCCCACTACCGCATTTACAGTCTCCCACTACCGCATTTAGTCTCCCACTACCGCATTTACAGTCTCCCACTACCGCATTTAGTCTCCCACTACCGCATTTACAGTCTCCCACTGCCGCATTTAGTCTCCCACTACCGCATTTACAGTCTCCCACTACCGCATTTACCGTCTCCCACTGCCTCATTTACCCTCTCCCACTGCCACATTACCCTCTCCCACTGATCCTCCTTTACCCTCTCCCACTGCCTCATTTACCCTCTCCCACTGCCACATTACCCTCTCCCACTGCCTCATTTACCCTCTCCCACTGCCACATTACCCTCTGCCACTGATCCTCATTTACCCTCTCCACTGCCTCAATTACCCTCTCCCACTGCCTCTTTTACCCTCTTCCACTGCCTCATTTACCCTCTCACGCTGTCTCATTTACCTTCTCCCATTTGTCTCATTTACCCTTTCCCAATGCCTCATTTACCCTCTCCCATTGCCTCATTTGCCATCTCCCACTGCCTCATTTACCCTCTCCCACTGCCTCATTTACCCTCTCCCACTGTCTCATTTACCCTCTCCCATTGCCTCATTTACCCTCTCCCAATGTCTCATTTACCCTCTCCCACTGCCTCATTTACCCTCTCCCACTGCCTCTTTTACCCTCTCCCACTGTCTCATTTACCCTCTCCCATTGCCTCATTTACCCTCTCCCACTGCCTCATTTACCCTCTCCCACTGCCTCATTTACCCTCTCCCACTGCCTCATTTACCCTCTCCCACTGTCTCATTTACCCTCTCCCACTGCCTCATTTACCCTCTCCCACTGTCTCATTTACCCTCTCCCATTGCCTCATTTACCCTCTCCCAATGTCTCATTTACCCTCTCCCACTGCCTCATTTACCCTCTCCCAATGCCTCATTTACCCTCTCCCACTGCCTCATTTACCCTCTCCCACTGCCTCATTTACCCTCTCCCATTGCCTCATTTACCCTCTCCCAATGTCTCATTTACCCTCTCCCACTGCCTCATTTACCCTCTCCCAATGTCTCATTTACCCTCTCCCATTGCCTCATTTACCCTCTCCCACTGCCTAAATTACTCTCTCCCACTGCCTCATTTACCTTCTCTCACTGCCTCATTTACACTCTCCCACTGCCTCATTACCCTCTCCCACTGCCACACTACCCTCTCCAACTGATCCTCATTTACCCTCTCCCACTGCCTCATTTACCCTCTCTCACTGCCTCATTTACCCTCTTCCACTGCCTCATTTACCCTCTCCCACTGCCTCATTTACCCTCTTCCACTGCCTCATTTACCCTCTCCCACTGCCTAAATTGCCCTCTCCCACTGCCTCATTTACCCTTTCCCACTGCCTCATTTACCCTCTCCCACTGCCTCATTTACCCTCACCCACTGCCTCATTTACCCTCTCCCACTGCCTCTTTTACCCTCTTCCACTGCCTCATTTACCCTCTTCCACTGCCTCATTTACCCTCTTCCACTGCCTCATTTACCCTCTCCCACTGCCTCATTTACCCTCTTCCACTGCCTCATTTACCCTCTCCCACTGCCTAAATTACCCTCTCCCACTGCCTCATTTACCCTCTCCCACTGCCTAAATTACCCTCTCCCACTGCCTAAATTACCCTCTCCCACTGCCTCATTTGCCCTCTTCCATTGCCTCATTTACCCTCTCCCACTGCCTAAATTACCCTCTCCCACTGCCTCATTTACCCTCTCCCACTGCCTAAATTACCCTCTCCCACTGCCTAAATTACCATCTCCCAATGCCTCATTTACCCTCTCCCACTGCCTAAATTACCCTCTCCCACTGCCTCTTTTACCCTCTCCCACTGCCTCTTTTACCCTCTTCCACTGCCTCATTTACCCTCTTCCACTGCCTCATTTACCCTCTCCCACTGCCTCATTTACCCTCTCCAACTGATCCTCATTTACCCTCTCCCACTGACTCTTTTACCCTCTTCCACTGCCTCATTTACCCTCTCCCACTGCCTTATTTACCCTCTCCCACTGACTCTTTTACCCTTTCCCACTGCCTTATGTACCCTCTCCCACTGACTCTTTTACCCTCTCCCACTGCCTTATTTACCCTCTCCCACAGACTCTTTTACCTTCTCCCACTGCCTTATTTACCCTCTCCCACTGACTCTTTTACCCTCTCCCACTGCCTTATTTACCCTCTCCCACTGACTCTTTTACCCTCTCCCACTGCCTCAATTACCCTCTCCCACTGCCTCAATTACCCTCTCCCACTGCCTTATTTACCCTCTCCCACTGACTCTTTTACCCTCTTCCACTGCCTCATTTACCATCTCCCACTGCCTTATTTACCCTCTCCCACTGCCTCAATTACCCTCTCCCACTGCCTTATTTACCCTCTCCCACTGACTCTTTTACCCTCTTCCACTGCCTCAATTACCCTCTCCCACTGCCTCATTTACCCTCTCCCACTGACTCTTTTACCCTCTCCCACTGACTCATTTACCCTCTCCAACTGATCCTCATTTACCCTCTCCCATTGCCTCATTTACCCTCTCCCACTCCCTCAATTACCCTCTCCCACTGCCTCAATTACCCTCTACCACTGCCTTATTTACCCTCTCCCACTGCCTCTTTTACCCTCTTCCACTGCCTCATTTACCCTCTTCCACTGCCTCATTTACCCTCTCCCACTGTCTCATTTACCCTCTCCAAATGCCTCATTTACCCTCTCCCAATGCCTCATTTACCCTCTCCTACTGCGTCATTTCCCTCTCCCACTGCCTCATTTACCCTCTACCACTGCCTCTTTTACCCTATCCCACTGCCTCATTTACCTTCTCTCACTGCCTCATTTACACTCTCCCACTGCCTCGTTACCCTATCCCACTGCCTCATTTACCCTCTATTAATGCCTCATTTACCCTCTCCCACTGCATATTTACTATCTCCCACTGTCTCATTTGCCCTCTCCCACTGCCTCATTTACCTTCTCCCACTGCCTCATTTACCCTCTCCCACTGCCTCATTTACCCTCTCCCACTGCCTTATTTACCCTCTCCCACTGCCTCATTTACCCTCTCCCACTGCCTCATTTACCCTCTCCCACTGCCTTATTTACCCTCTCCCAATGCCTCATTTACCCTCTTCAAATGCCTCATTTACCCTCTCCCAATGCCTCATTTACCCTCTCCCACTGCCTCATTTTCCCTCTCCCACTGCCTTATGTACCCTCTCCCAATGCCTCATTTACCCTCTTCAAATGCCTCATTTACCCTCTCCCACTGCCTCATTTACCCTCTTCCACTGCCTCATTTACCCTCTCCCACTGCCTAAATTACCCTCTCCCACTGCCTAAATTACCATCTCCCACTGCCTCATTTACCCTCTCCCACTGCCTAAATTACTCTCTCTCCCACTGCCTAAATTACCCTCTCCCACTGCCTCTTGTACCCTCTCCCACTGCCTCTTTTACCCTCTTCCACTGCCTCATTTACCCTCTTCCACTGCCTCATTTACCCTCTCCCACTGCCTCATTTACCCTCTCCAACTGATCCTCATTTACCCTCTCCCACTGCCTCATTTATCCTCTCCCACTGACTCATTTACCCTCTCCCACTGCCTCATTTACCCTCTGCCACTGATCCTCATTTACCCTCTCCCACTGCCTCATTTACCCTCTCCCACTGCCTCAATTACCCTCTCCCACTGCCTCAATTACCCTCTCCCACTGCCTTATTTACCCTCTCCCACTGACTCTTTTACCCTCTTCCACTGCCTCATTTACCCTCTCCCACTGCCTTATTTACCCTCTCCCACTGACTCTTTTACCCTTTCCCACTGCCTTATTTACCCTCTCCCACTGACTCTTTTACCCTCTCCCACTGCCTTATTTACCCTCTCCCACTGACTCTTTTACCTTCTCCCACTGCCTTATTTACCCTCTCCCACTGACTCTTTTACCCTCTCCCACTGCCTTATTTACCCTCTCCCACTGACTCTTTTACCCTCTCCCACTGCCTCAATTACCCTCTCCCACTGCCTCAATTACCCTCTCCCACTGCCTTATTTACCCTCTCCCACTGACTCTTTTACCCTCTTCCACTGCCTCATTTACCCTCTCCCACTGCCTTATTTACCCTCTCCCACTGCCTCAATTACCCTCTCCCACTGCCTTATTTACCCTCTCCCACTGACTCTTTTACCCTCTTCCACTGCCTCAATTGCCCTCTCCCACTGCCTCATTTACCCTCTCCCACTGACTCTTTTACCCTCTCCCACTGACTCATTTACCCTCTCCAACTGATCCTCATTTACCATCTCCCACTGCCTCATTTACCCTCTCCCACTCCCTCAATTACCCTCTCCCACTGCCTCAATTACCCTCTACCACTGCCTTATTTACCCTCTCCCACTGCCTCTTTTACCCTCTTCCACTGCCTCATTTACCCTCTTCCACTGCCTCATTTACCCTCTCCCACTGTCTCATTTACCCTCTCCCAATGCCTCATTTACCCTCTCCCAATGCCTCATTTACCCTCTCCCATTGCCTCATTTACCCTCTCCAACTGTCTCATTTACCCTCTTCCAATGTCTCATTTACCCTCTCCTACTGCGTCATTTCCCTCTCCCACTGCCTCATTTCGGTTGGCTTACCACGGCAACAGCCGGGGTTCGTAATCCTGGCGAGGACACCTGGGTTTTACTAATTCCCTAAAAATTAGTAGGAGCCGCGATAGCTCAGTGGTTAGTGAACTGGACTACTACGGACAAGGGGTAGGGTTCGATCCCAACCGACGGCTCCGGGTTCACCCAGCCTTAAATGGGTACCGGATTTTTTCTGGGAAAGTAAAAGCAGCACGGGCGTAATACCGACCACATTACCCCAAAAATCATGTGCTGAAGGTCTGTAAAATATAGGGTCACTAACACCATATTTCCCTATACGCCACTTGGCGTGGCGGGGGGTACTTTACTTTTACTTTACTGCCTCATTTACCCTCTACCACTGCCTCTTTTACCCTATCCCACTGCCTCATTTACCTTCTCTCACTGCCTCATTTACACTCTCCCACTGCCTCATTACCCTATCCCACTGCCTCATTCACCCTCTATTAATGCCTCATTTACCCTCTCCCACTGCATATTTACTATCTCCCACTGTCTCATTTGCCCTCTCCCACTGCCTCATTTACCTTCTCCCACTGCCTCATTTACCCTCTCCCACTGCCTCATTTACCCTCTCCCACTGCCTTATTTACCCTCTCCCACTGCCTCATTTACCCTCTCCCACTGCCTCATTTACCCTCTCCCACTGCCTTATTTACCCTCTCCCAATGCCTCATTTACCCTCTTCAAATGCCTCATTTACCCTCTCCCAATGCCTCATTTACCCTCTCCCACTGCCTTATGTACCCTCTCCCAATGCCTCATTTACCCTCTTCAAATGCCTCATTTACCCTCTCCCACTGCCTCATTTACCCTCTCCCACTGCCTCATTTACTCTCTCCCACTGCCTCATTTACCCTCTCCCACTGCCTCATTTACTCTCTCCCACTGTCTCATTTACCCTCTCCCACTGTCTCATTTACCCTCTCCCACTGTCTCATTTACCTCTCCCACTGTTATTTACTCTCTCCCACTGCCTCATTTACTCTCCCACTGTCTCATTTACCCTCTCCTACTGCCTCATTTACCCTCTCCCAATGTCTCATTTACCCTCTCCCACTGCCTCATTTACTCTCTCCCACTGCCTCATTTACCCTCTCCCACTGCCACATTACCCTCTCCCACTGATCCTCCTTTACCCTCTCCCACTGCCTCATTTACCCTCTCCCACTGCCACATTACCCTCTCCCACTGCCTCATTTACCCTCTCCCACTGCCACATTACCCTCTGCCACTGATCCTCATTTACCCTCTCCACTGCCTCAATTACCCTCTCTCACTGCCTCTTTTACCCTCTTCCACTGCCTCATTTACCCTCTCACGCTGTCTCATTTACCTTCTCCCATTTGTCTCATTTACCCTTTCCCAATGCCTCATTTACCCTCTCCCATTGCCTCATTTGCCATCTCCCACTGCCTCATTTACCCTCTCCCACTGCCTCATTTACCCTCTCCCACTGTCTCATTTACCCTCTCCCATTGCCTCATTTACCCTCTCCCAATGTCTCATTTACCCTCTCCCACTGCCTCATTTACCCTCTCCCACTGCCTCTTTTACCCTCTCCCACTGTCTCATTTACCCTCTCCCATTGCCTCATTTACCCTCTCCCACTGCCTCATTTACCCTCTCCCACTGCCTCATTTACCCTCTCCCACTGCCTCATTTACCCTCTCCCACTGTCTTATTTACCCTCTCCCACTGCCTCATTTACCCTCTCCCACTGTCTCATTTACCCTCTCCCATTGCCTCATTTACCCTCTCCCAATGTCTCATTTACCCTCTCCCACTGCCTCATTTACCCTCTCCCAATGCCTCATTTACCCTCTCCCACTGCCTCATTTACCCTCTCCCACTGCCTCATTTACCCTCTCCCATTGCCTCATTTACCCTCTCCCAATGTCTCATTTACCCTCTCCCACTGCCTCATTTACCCTCTCCCAATGTCTCATTTACCCTCTCCCATTGCCTCATTTACCCTCTCCCACTGCCTCATTTACCCTCTCCCACTGCCTCATTTACCCTCTTCCACTGCCTCATTTACCCTCTCCCACTGCCTCATTTACCCTCTTCCACTGCCTCATTTACCCTCTCCCACTGCCTAAATTGCCCTCTCCCACTGCCTCATTTACCCTTTCCCACTGCCTCATTTACCCTCTCCCACTGCCTCATTTACCCTCTCCCACTGCCTCATTTACCCTCTTCCACTGCCTCATTTACCCTCTTCCACTGCCTCATTTACCCTCTCCCACTGCCTCATTTACCCTCTTCCACTGCCTCATTTACCCTCTCCCACTGCCTAAATTACCCTCTCCCACTGCCTCATTTACCCTCTCCCACTGCCTAAATTACCCTCTCCCACTGCCTAAATTACCCTCTCCCACTGCCTAAATTACCCTCTCCCACTGCCTCTTTTACCCTCTCCCACTGCCTCTTTTACCCTCTTCCACTGCCTCATTTACCCTCTTCCACTGCCTCATTTACCCTCTCCCACTGCCTCATTTACCCTCTCCAACTGATCCTCATTTACCCTCTCCCACTGCCTCATTTACCCTCTCCCACTGACTCATTTACCCTCTCCCACTGCCTCATTTACCCTCTGCCATTGATCCTCATTTACCCTCTCCCACTGCCTCATTTACCCTCTCCCACTGCCTCAATTACCCTCTCCCACTGCCTCAATTACCCTCTCCCACTGCCTTATTTACCCTCTCCCACTGACTCTTTTACCCTCTCCCACTGCCTTATTTACCCTCTCCCACTGACTCTTTTACCTTCTCCCACTGCCTTATTTACCCTCTCCCACTGACTCTTTTACCCTCTCCCACTGCCTTATTTACCCTCTCCCACTGACTCTTTTACCCTCTCCCACTGCCTCAATTACCCTCTCCCACTGCCTCAATTACCCTCTCCCACTGCCTTATTTACCCTCTCCCACTGACTCTTTTACCCTCTTCCACTGCCTCATTTACCCTCTCCCACTGCCTTATTTACCCTCTCCCACTGCTTCAATTACCCTCTCCCACTGCCTTATTTACCCTCTCCCACTGACTCTTTTACCCTCTTCCACTGCCTCAATTACCCTCTCCCACTGCCTCATTTACCCTCTCCCACTGACTCTTTTACCCTCTCCCACTGACTCATTTACCCTCTCCAACTGATCCTCATTTACCCTCTCCCATTGCCTCATTTACCCTCTCCCACTCCCTCAATTACCCTCTCCCACTGCCTCAATTACCCTCTACCACTGCCTTATTTACCCTCTCCCACTGCCTCTTTTACCCTCTTCCACTGCCTCATTTACCCTCTTCCACTGCCTCATTTACCCTTTCCCACTGTCTCATTTACCCTCTCCCAATGCCTCATTTACCCTCTCCCAATGCCTCATTTACCCTCTCCCATTGCCTCATTTACCCTCTCCAACTGTCTCATTTACCCTCTTCCAATGTCTCATTTACCCTCTCCTACTGCGTCATTTCCCTCTCCCACTGCCTCATTTACCCTCTACCACTGCCACTTTTACCCTATCCCACTGCCTCATTTACCTTCTCTCACTGCCTCATTTACACTCTCCCACTGCCTCATTACCCTATCCCACTGCCTCATTTACCCTCTATTAATGCCTCATTTACCCTCTCCCACTGCATATTTACTATCTCCCACTGTCTCATTTGCCCTCTCCCACTGCCTCATTTACCTTCTCCCACTGCCTCATTTACCCTCTCCCACTGCCTCATTTACCCTCTCCCACTGCCTTATTTACCCTCTCCCACTGCCTCATTTACCCTCTCCCACTGCCTCATTTACCCTCTCCCACTGCCTTATTTACCCTCTCCCAATGCCTCATTTACCCTCTTCAAATGCCTCATTTACCCTCTCCCAATGCCTCATTTACCCTCTCCCACTGCCTCATTTACCCTCTCCCACTGCCTTATGTACCCTCTCCCAATGCCTCATTTACCCTCTTCAAATGCCTCATTTACCCTCTCCCACTGCCTCATTTACCCTCTCCCACTGCCTTATGTACCCTCTCCCAATGCCTCATTTACCCTCTTCAAATGCCTCATTTACCCTCTCCCACTGCCTCATTTACCCTCTCCCACTGCCTCATTTACTCTCTCCCACTGCCTCATTTACCCTCTCCCACTGCCTCATTTACTCTCTCCCACTGTCTCATTTACCCTCTCCCACTGTCTCATTTACCCTCTCCCACTGTCTCATTTACCTCTCCCACTGTTATTTACTCTCTCCCACTGCCTCATTTACTCTCCCACTGTCTCATTTACCCTCTCCTACTGCCTCATTTACCCTCTCCCAATGTCTCATTTACCCTCTCCCACTGCCTCATTTACTCTCTCCCACTGCCTCATTTACCCTCTCCCACTGCCACATTACCCTCTCCCACTGATCCTCCTTTACCCTCTCCCACTGCCTCATTTACCCTCTCCCACTGCCACATTACCCTCTCCCACTGCCTCATTTACCCTCTCCCACTGCCTCATTTACCCTCTCCCACTGTCTCATTTACCCTCTCCCACTGCCTCATTTACCCTCTCCCACTGTCTCATTTACCCTCTCCCATTGCCTCATTTACCCTCTCCCAATGTCTCATTTACCCTCTCCCACTGCCTCATTTACCCTCTCCCAATGCCTCATTTACCCTCTCCCACTGCCTCATTTACCCTCTCCCACTGCCTCATTTACCCTCTCCCATTGCCTCATTTACCCTCTCCCAATGTCTCATTTACCCTCTCCCACTGCCTCATTTACCCTCTCCCAATGTCTCATTTACCCTCTCCCATTGCCTCATTTACCCTCTCCCACTGCCTAATTTACCCTCTCCCACTGCCTCATTTACCTTCTCTCACTGCCTCATTTACACTCTCCCACTGCCTCATTACCCTCTCCCACTGCCACACTACCCTCTCCAACTGATCCTCATTTACCCTCTCCCACTGCCTCATTTACCCTCTCCCACTGCCTCATTTACCCTCTTCCACTGCCTCATTTACCCTCTCCCACTGCCTCATTTACCCTCTTCCACTGCCTCATTTACCCTCTCCCACTGCCTAAATTGCCCTCTCTCACTGCCTCATTTACCCTTTCCCACTGCCTCATTTACCCTCTCCCACTGCCTCATTTACCCTCTCCCACTGCCTCATTTACCCTCTTCCACTGCCTCATTTACCCTCTTCCACTGCCTCATTTACCCTCTCCCACTGCCTCATTTACCCTCTTCCACTGCCTCATTTACCCTCTCCCACTGCCTAAATTACCCTCTCCCACTGCCTCATTTACCCTCTCCACTGCCTAAATTACCCTCTCCCACTGCCTAAATTACCCTCTCCCACTGCCTAAATTACCCTCTCCCACTGCCTCATTTGCCCTCTTCCATTGCCTCATTTACCCTCTCCCACTGCCTAAATTACCCTCTCCCACTGCCTCATTTACCCTCTCCCACTGCCTAAATTACCCTCTCCCACTGCCTAAATTACCATCTCCCACTGCCTCATTTACCCTCTCCCACTGCCTAAATTACCCTCTCCCACTGCCTAAATTACCCTCTCCCACTGCCTCTTTTACCCTCTCCCACTGCCTCTTTTACCCTCTTCCACTGCCTCATTTACCCTCTTCCACTGCCTCATTTACCCTCTCCCACTGCCTCATTTACCCTCTCCAACTGATCCTCATTTACCCTCTCCCACTGCCTCATTTACCCTCTCCCACTGACTCATTTACCCTCTCCCACTGCCTCATTTACCCTCTGCCATTGATCCTCATTTACCCTCTCCCACTGCCTCATTTACCCTCTCCCATTGCCTCAATTACCCTCTCCCACTGCCTCAATTACCCTCTCCCACTGCCTTATTTACCCTCTCCCACTGACTCTTTTACCCTCTTCCACTGCCTCATTTACCCTCTCCCACTGCCTTATTTACCCTCTCCCACTGACTCTTTTACCTTCTCCCACTGCCTTATTTACCCTCTCCCACTGACTGTTTTACCCTCTCCCACTGCCTTATTTACCCTCTCCCACTGACTCTTTTACCCTCTCCCACTGCCTCAATTACCCTCTCCCACTGCCTCAATTACTCTCTCCCACTGCCTTATTTACCCTCTCCCACTGACTCTTTTACCCTCTTCCACTGCCTCATTTACCCTCTCCCACTGCCTTATTTACCCTCTCCCACTGCTTCAATTACCCTCTCCCACTGCCTTATTTACCCTCTCCCACTGACTCTTTTACCCTCTTCCACTGCCTCAATTACCCTCTCCCACTGCCTCATTTACCCTCTCCCACTGACTCTTTTACCCTCTCCCACTGACTCATTTACCCTCTCCAACTGATCCTCATTTACCCTCTCCCATTGCCTCATTTACCCTCTCCCACTCCCTCAATTACCCTCTCCCACTGCCTCAATTACCCTCTACCACTGCCTTATTTACCCTCTCCCACTGCCTCTTTTACCCTCTTCCACTGCCTCATTTACCCTCTTCCACTGCCTCATTTACCCTCTCCCACTGTCTCATTTACCCTCTCCCAATGCCTCATTTACCCTCTCCCAATGCCTCATTTACCCTCTCCCATTGCCTCATTTACCCTCTCCAACTGTCTCATTTACCCTCTTCCAATGTCTCATTTACCCTCTCCTACTGCGTCATTTCCCTCTCCCACTGCCTCATTTACCCTCTACCACTGCCTCTTTTACCCTATCCCACTGCCTCATTTACCTTCTCTCACTGCCTCATTTACACTCTCCCACTGCCTCATTACCCTATCCCACTGCCTCATTTACCCTCTATTAATGCCTCATTTACCCTCTCCCACTGCATATTTACTATCTCCCACTGTCTCATTTGCCCTCTCCCACTGCCTCATTTACCTTCTCCCACTGCCTCATTTACCCTCTCCCACTGCCTCATTTACCCTCTCCCACTGCCTTATTTACCCTCTCCCACTGCCTCATTTACCCTCTCCCACTGCCTCATTTACCCTCTCCCACTGCCTTATTTACCCTCTCCCAATGCCTCATTTACCCTCTTCAAATGCCTCATTTACCCTCTCCCAATGCCTCATTTACCCTCTCCCACTGCCTCATTTACCCTCTCCCACTGCCTTATGTACCCTCTCCCAATGCCTCATTTACCCTCTTCAAATGCCTCATTTACCCTCTCCCACTGCCTCATTTACCCTCTCCCACTGCCTTATGTACCCTCTCCCAATGCCTCATTTACCCTCTTCAAATGCCTCATTACCCTGTCCCAATGCCTTATTTACCCTCTCCCACTGCCTCATTTACCCTCTCCCACTGCCTTATTTACCCTCTCCCACTGCCTCATTTACCCTTTCCCACTGCCTCATTTACCCTCTCCCACTGCCTTTTTTACCCTCTCCCAATGCCTCATTTACTCTCTTCAAATGCCTCATTTACCCTCTCCCAATGCCTCATTTACCCTCTCCCACTGCCTCATTTACCCTCTCCCACTGCCTCATTTACTCTCTCCCACTGCCTCATTTACCCTCTCCCACTGCCTCATTTACTCTCTCCCACTGTCTCATTTACCCTCTCCCACTGTCTCATTTACCCTCTCCCACTGTCTCATTTACCTCTCCCACTGTCTTTTACTCTCTCCCACTGCCTCATTTACTCTCCCACTGTCTCATTTACCCTCTCCTACTGCCTCATTTACCCTCTCCCAATGTCTCATTTACCCTCTCCCACTGCCTCATTTACTCTCTCCCACTGCCTCATTTACCCTCTCCCACTGTCTCATTTACTCTCTCCCACTGCCTCATTTACCCTCTCCCACTGTCTCATTTACCCTCTCCCACTGTCTCATTTACCCTCTCCCACTGTCTCATTTACCCTCTCCCACTGTCTCATTTACCCTCTCCCACTGCCTCATTTACCCTCTCCCACTGCCTCATTTACCCTCTCCCACTGCCTCATTTACCCTCTCCCAATGTCTCTTTTACCCTCTCCCACTGCCTCATTTACCCTCTCCCACTGTCTCATTTACCCTCTCCCACTGCCTCATTTACCCTCTCCCACTGCCTCATTTACCCTCTCCCACTGCCTCATTTACCCTCTCCCAATGTCTCATTTACCCTCTCCCACTGCCTCATTTACTCTCTCCCACTGCGTCATTTACCCTCTCCCACTGTCTCATTTACCCTCTCCCACTGCCTCATTTACCCTCTCCCACTGCCTTATGTACCCTCTCCCAATGCCTCATTTACCCTCTTCAAATGCCTCATTACCCTGTCCCAATGCCTTATTTACCCTCTCCCAATGCCTGATTTACCCTCTCCCACTGCCTCATTTACCCTCTCCCACTGCCTCATTTACCCTCTCCCACTGTCTCATTTACCCTCTCCCACTGCCTCATTTAACATCTCACACTGCCTCATTACCCTGTCCCAATGCCTTATTTACCCTCTCCCACTGCCTCATTTAACCTCTCACACTGCCTCATTACCCTGTCCCAATGCCTCATTTACCCTCTCCCACTGCCTCATTTAACCTCTCACACTGCCTCATTACCCTGTCCCAATGCCTCATTTACCCTCTCCCACTGCCTCATTACCCTGTCCCAATGCCTCATTTACCCTCTCCCACTGCCTCATTTAACCTCTCACACTGCCTCATTACCCTGTCCCAATGCCTTATTTACCCTCTTCAAATGCCTCATTTACCCAGTAATCTCTAACAAGGTAACTCCCATTAAGCTTGTGTGTGCCAGTCATGTGTACCCGCCCCTAAAAAAATCAAAATTAATTGGAATAGTGTAATTGTGTTCAATAGTTTCTTTCTTTACTTTCAAAATCTCATGTTTATTTTCTTACCTCTCCATACGGTTCATTATATTATTCTATAAATCCACATTTTATGACCTTCAATATTTATTCGTATTTTTAAACTTTAACGTCCATGTTTCTGTACCATATAAGAATGCTGCCTAAATATAATGCTTCTTACATTCAGCATTCTTATGATACATTTAATTTCAATAAAAAGAAAAGGAAAGTGCCCACGTCACGCCAAGTGGCGTATAGGGAATATGGTGTTAGTGACCATAAATTTTACAGACCTTCGGCACATGATTTATGGGGTAATGTGGTCGGTATTACGCCCGTGCCGCTTTACTTTCCTAGAAAAAAAATCCAGTACCCATTAAAGGCTGGGTGAACCCGGTGGCCGTCGTTTGGGATCGAACCCTACCTCTTGTCCTTTGTAGTCCAGTTCACTAACCACTGAGCTATCGCGGCTCCAATCCTGTCATATAGATGTGATTAATGAATGAATGGCTTGCTACAGTGTTTTTGAATGATTCTTTCTGGTCGAGATTTTCATTTGCGGAGACAGAGATAGGCAGGTAGTTCACATTCACCTAAACAGGAAGTCACTACAGTTTTGGCGCCAGTGCATAGATATTTGTACTGCAGATGATTTTATCAACATCCTTCAATAAGCTTCAACACTTTGGCGAATGAGGACAATTGCAGATTTACAAGACGAAGGTTTAAAGCACGACATGCAGGATGCCCGAGACAAATCACAGAGAACTGGCTCGAGCACTTCATTTCATAATCAACGATGTCAAACAAAATAAACCAAAGAAAACAGAGATAGTGAGTTGGTTAAAACTTCACTTCAAACAGTCGATGATGACGTTTCAAAAGAAAACAGAGATAGTGAGTTGGTTAAAACATCGCTTCAAACAGTCGATGATGACGTTCCCAAAGAAAACAGAGATAGTGAGTTGGTTAAAACATCACTTCAAACGGTCCATCATGACGTTTCCAAAGAGAACAGAGATAGTGAGTTGGTTAAAGCTTCACTTCAAACAGTCGATGATGACGTTTCCAAAGAGAACAGAGATAGTGAGTTGGTTAAAGCTTCACTTCAAACAGTCCATCATGACGTTTCCAAAGAGAACAGAGATAGTGAGTTGGTTAAAACCTCTAACAGTCGATGATAACGTTACCAAACGACGTAAGAGCTAACGTCAATATTCGTCACTTCCTGAATTGACTTAGACAAAAAGTAAACAAGACAAATCAACAAAGGAATAAATTAAAAACGAGGACGATCCGAACAATTTTTTGATTAAAATGATAGCCAAAAAAAAAAACAAATAACTTTATCTCAGATTGAAATAAAGATTTAGCAGGGGGAAAACAGTAAAGGATGAAACAATTCAATTTGCGACAAAATGAAGCCCCTACCATGCGATTGTCTCCATTCTGTCTAAAACCGGGCTTAAAACCAGATACCGGTTATTAATTTTGTTTACCTCCTACACATAAGATCTAGAAGCATTATCAACGTGGCTGACTTATATAAGAGTTCACAATTTCTATAGTTCTTGGTTGTTGCCCAACTTTCAACATTTCGCAACTAGAAAAGCTGTATAAGGCGTGTACTTTTGAGATAAACAACAAATCGCTAAAGTGATCCATTTTAAAAAAAAATTAATTTAAAATGTAACAAATGTAATATTCATTTAGTCAGTGATTCCCAGCCTGAGGTGTGAGGGGTACACGAACAGAAATATTGTACAACGGATGCTCGGTGCACATATCACCAGTCTTAAACAAAATATCTATCTATTGACCTTCCAAGCCGTAGCCGGGCCATAGGGCATACACCCAGATACTCTTTCTCTTATCTACATTTTTATTCTCATCATCATCATCATCATCATCATCATCGTGTGCCTTCTCCGCAAAGAAGGTTGGCTACCATGGATCGCCATTCTACTCTGTTTCTTGCTTTGATGGTGCAGGCTGTCATAGATTGACTTGGCATCTTTTGATGTTACAATAATATTTTTATTCTAGCAGCTTTCAATCCTTGCAAAGATCCTTTATCAAATATCGTCATTTGTCTCTGTTCTGTGCAAGCAAATCTATCTCACTGAGGGAGCCGATTCCTGCTGCTCTTGCCTCTCTGATCAATGTTCTATTCATTGTCTCTCTGGGTCGACCTCTTTTCCTCTTGCCTGTTGTTTCCCACATGAGGGCTTGCTTTGTTATTCAGTTATTATCTTTCCTCATCAGATGTCCAACATATGACCATCTTTTCTTGATTATTGAAGATATTAGTGGCTGTAAGTGTAAACAAGATAGCAGTTAAAATATTGAGTACTACAGAGATGAGGCTACAGATTTGACACTACAGAGATAGAGATATAGCGATAGAACTACGGAGATAGAAATGCAGGGATAGAACTGCAGTGATATAAATTACACTAAAAGCAATACAGAGATAGAAATGCAGGGAGATATGGAAACACAGGGAGAGAACTACAGTTATGGAAATACAGGGAGGGCACTACAGTTATGGAAATACAGGGTGAACACTACAGATATGGAAATACAGGGAGGGCACTACAGATATGGAATTGCAGGGAGAGCACTACAAATATGGAAATACAGGGAGAGAACTACAGATATGGAAATACAGGGAGAGAACTACAGATATGGAAATACAGGGAGAGCACTACAAATATGGAAATACAGGGAGAGAACCACAGATATGGAAACACAGGGAGAGAACTACAGTTATGGAAATACAGGGAGAGAACTACAGATATGGAAATACAGGGAGAGCTCTACAGATATGGAAATACAGGGAGAGAACTACAGATATGGAAATACAGGGAGAGCACTACATATATGGAAATACAGGGAGAGTACTACAGATATGGAAATACAGGGAGGGCACTACAGATATGGAAATACAGGGAGGGCACTATAGATATGGAAATACAGGGAGAGCACTACAAATATGGAAATACATGGAGAGAACTACATATATGGAAATACAGGGAGAGAACTACAGATATGGAAATACAGGGAGAGAACTACAGATATGGAAATACAGGGACAGCACTTCAAATATGGAAATACATGGAGAGTACTATAGAATGGCAAATACAGGGAGAGTACTGCAGATATGGAAATACAGGGAGAGCACTACAGATATGGAAATACACATTTCCTCATTGTGTGCAACAGAGCTATTTTTATTACATTATTAACTGACGACAATAAACTTAAATGTAGCACACACATACATACACACACAAACAAGCACACATATACACACACACACACATGGTAGATGTGTCGATAGAGCCCACACCTCCAAACGTGAATTATTTATATTGAACCTTCCCCTCAGCTCGCCTAAAGGCTCTTTCTGAGCAGTTTACTAAGGCAGACAAAGGCACGTGATGAAAGCATTGGACAGAATTCTCGAGCAAAACAAACAGGACTGTCGATTAACACAACAGCTGGCATTCATGTGGCCACTAGAAACAATGGGAATTGTTTGTTGTTTATGAATACAACATTTCACATTGTTGTATTGGTGGTTCAACAAACACGTTTTATATTATCTTATCTACATTGTAAGCAGTTCAGGACAGCATCCTTTTGTTCCCTCTTATTGAGCGCACGATCTCCGTCTCTCTTTCTATATATATATATCTTCCTCTATGTACACACTGTTTCTGTACTTGTTCTATCCTCACTTTGTTTATTATACTTCCTCTTTCTATTCCTCTTCTTTCGTTCTATCTCAGCGATACCTTTCTTAAACAATTATAACATCCATTGTTCCTCACTCTATCATGTTCTCTCTCGCCACTTACTTAATGTCGCCACTTCCCTAATGTCGCCACTTCCTTAATCTCGCCCCTTCCTTAATCTCACCACTTCCTTAATCTCGCCACTTCCTTAATCTCAACACTTCCTTAATCTCGACACTTCTTTAATCTCGTCACTTCCTTAATCGCGCCACTTCCTTAATTTAGCCACTTCCTTAATCTTGCCCCTTCCTTATTTTCGCCACTTCCTTAATCTCGCTATTTCCTTAATCTCGCCACTTACTTAATCTCGCCACGTCCTTAATCTCGCCACTTCCTTAATCTCGCCCCTTCCTTAATCTCGCCCTTCTTTAATCTCGCCACGTCTTTAATCTCGCCACTTCCTTAATCTCGCCCTTTCTTTAATCTCGCCACTTACTTAATCTCGACACTTACTTAATCTCGCCCCTTCCTTAATCTCGCCACTTCCTTAATCTCGCCACTTCCTTAATCTCAACACTTCCTTAATCTCGACACTTCTTTAATATCGTCACTTCCTTAATCGCGCCACTTCCTTAATTTAGCCACTTCCTTAATCTTGCCCCTTCCTTAATTTCGCCACTTCCTTAATATCGCTACTTCCTTAATCTCGTAAATTCCTTAATCTCGTCACTTACTAAATCTCGCCACGTCCTTAATATCGCCCCTTCTTTAATCTCGCCCCTTCTTTACTCTCGCCACGTCTTTAATCTCGCCAATTCCTTAATCTCGCCACTTCGTTAATCTCGCCCTTTCTTAAATCTCGCCACTTACTTAATCTCGACACTTACTTAATCTCGCCCCTTCTTTGATCTCGCCACTTCCTTAATCTCGCCACTTCCTTAATCTCGCCACTTACTTAATCAACCCACGTCTTTAATCTCGCCAATTCTTTAACCTCGCCACTTACTTAATCTCGCCACGTCTTTAATCTCGCCCCTTCTTTAATCTTGCCACTTACTTAATCTCGCCCCTTCCTTAATCTCGCCCCTTCCTTGATCTCGCCTCTTCCTTAATCTTGCCAAATCCTTAATCTCGCTACTTCCTTAATCTCGCCCCTTCCTTAATCTCGTTACTTACTTAATCTTGCCACGTCTTTAATCTCGGCAATTCCTTAATCTCGCCACTTACTTCATCTCGCCACGTCTTTAATCTCGCCCCTTCTTTAATCTCGCAACTTACTTAATCCCGCCCCTTCCTTAATCTCGCCCCTTCTTAGATCTCGCCACTTCCTTAACCTCGCCACTTCCTTAATCTCACCCTTTCCTTAATCTCGCCCTTTCCTTAATCTCGCCACTTCTTTAATATCGCCTCTTCCTTAATCTTGCCAAATCCTTAATCACGCCACTTCCTTAATCTCGCCCCTTCCTTAATCTCGTTACTTACTTAATCTCGCCACGTCTTTAATCTCGCCAATACCTTAATCTCGCCACTAACTAAATCTCGCCACGTGTTTAATCTCGCCAAATTCGTAATCTCGCCACTAACTTAATTTCGCCACGTCTTTAATCTCGTCAATTCATTAATCTCGCCACTTATTTAATCTCGCCCCTTACTTGATCTCGCCACATACTTAATCTCGACCCTACATTAATTTTGCCATTTCCTTAATCTCGCCCCTTCCTTAATCTCGCCATTTACTTAATCTCGCCACGACTTTAATCTGGCCCTTTCCTTAATCTCACCCTTCCTTAATCTCGCCACTTCCTTAATCTCGCCTCTTTCTTAAACTCGCCTCTTCCTTAATCTCGCCAATTCCTTAATCTCACCTTTCCTTAATATCGCCACTTCCTAAATCTCGCCTCTTCCTTAATCTCGCCTCTTCCTTAATCTCGCCAATTCCTTAATCTCGCCACTTCCTTAATCTCGCCCCTTCCTTAATCTCGCCACATACTTAATCTCGACACGTCTTTAATCTCGCCAATTCCTTAATTTCGCCACTTACTTAATCTCGCCACGTCTTTAATCTCGCCCCTTCCTTAATCTCGCCACTTACTTAATCTCGCCACGTGTTTAATCTGGCCAAATTTTAATCTCGCTATTTACTTAATCTCGCCACGTCTTTAATCTCGCAAGTTCATTAATGTCGCCACTTACTTAATCTCGCCCCTTACTTAATCTCGCTACATACTTAATCTCGCCACTTCCTTAATCTCGCCCCTTCCTTAATCTCGCCACTTACTTAATCTCGCCACGTCTTTAATCTCGCCAATTCCTTAATCTCGCCACATACTTAATCTCGCCACGTCTTTAATCTCGCCCCTTCCTTAATCTCGCCACTTACTTAATCTCGCCACGTCTTTAATCTCGCCAATTCTTTAATCTCGCCTCTTACTTAATCTCGCAAATTCCTTAATCTCGCCACTTACTTAATCTCGCCACTTACTTAATCTCGCAACGTCTTTAATCTCGTCCCTTCCTTAATCTCGCCACTTACTTAATCTCGCCACGTGTGTAATCTCGCCAAATCTTCATCTCGCCACTTACTTAAACTCGCCTCTTCCTTAATCTCGCCAATTCCTTAATCTCACCTTTCCTTAATATCGCCACTTCCTAAATCTCGCCTCTTCCTTAATCTCGCCTCTTCCTTAATCTCGCCAATTCCTTAATCTCGCCACTTCCTTAATCTCGCCCCTTCCTTAATCTCGCCACATACTTAATCTCGACACGTCTTTAATCTCGCCAATTCCTTAATTTCGCCACTTACTTAATCTCGCCACGTCTTTTATCTCGCCCCTTCCTTAATCTCGCCACTTACTTAATCTCGCCACGTGTTTAATCTGGCCAAATTTTAATCTCGCTATTTACTTAATCTCGCCACGTCTTTAATCTCGCAAGTTCATTAATGTCGCCACTTACTTAATCTCGCCCCTTACTTAATCTCGCTACATACTTAATCTCGCCACTTCCTTAATCTCGCCCCTTCCTTAATCTCGCCACTTACTTAATCTCGCCACGTCTTTAATCTCGCCAATTCCTTAATCTCGCCACATACTTAATCTCGCCACGTCTTTAATCTCGCCCCTTCCTTAATCTCGCCACTTACTTAATCTCGCCACGTGTTTAATCTCGCCAAATCTTAATCTCGCCACTTACTTAATCTCGCCACGTCTTTAATCTCGCCAATTCTTTAATCTCGCCTCTTACTTAATCTCGCAAATTCCTTAATCTCGCCACTTACTTAATCTCGCCACTTACTTAATCTCGCAACGTCTTTAATCTCGTCCCTTCCTTAATCTCGCCACTTACTTAATCTCGCCACGTGTGTAATCTCGCCAAATCTTCATCTCGCCACTTACTTAAACTCGCCTCTTCCTTAATCTCGCCAATTCCTTAATCTCACCTTTCCTTAATATCGCCACTTCCTAAATCTCGCCTCTTCCTTAATCTCGCCTCTTCCTTAATCTCGCCAATTCCTTAATCTCGCCACTTCCTTAATCTCGCCCCTTCCTTAATCTCGCCACATACTTAATCTCGACACGTCTTTAATCTCGCCAATTCCTTAATTTCGCCACTTACTTAATCTCGCCACGTCTTTAATCTCGCCCCTTCCTTAATCTCGCCACTTACTTAATCTCGCCACGTGTTTAATCTCGCCAAATTTTAATCTCGCTATTTACTTAATCTCGCCACGTCTTTAATCTCGCAAGTTCATTAATGTCGCCACTTACTTAATCTCGCCCCTTACTTAATCTCGCTACATACTTAATCTCGCCACTTCCTTAATCTCGCCCCTTCCTTAATCTCGCCACTTACTTAATCTCGCCACGTCTTTAATCTCGCCAATTCCTTAATCTCGCCACATACTTAATCTCGCCACGTCTTTAATCTCGCCCCTTCCTTAATCTCGCCACTTACTTAATCTCGCCACGTGTTTAATCTCGCCAAATCTTAATCTCGCCACTTACTTAATCTCGCCACGTCTTTAATCTCGCCAATTCTTTAATCTCGCCTCTTACTTAATCTCGCAAATTCCTTAATCTCGCCACTTACTTAATCTCGCCACTTACTTAATCTCGCAACGTCTTTAATCTCGTCCCTTCCTTAATCTCGCCACTTACTTAATCTCGCCACGTGTGTAATCTCGCCAAATCTTCATCTCGCCACTTACTTAATCTCGCCACGTCTTCAATCTCGCCAATTCCTTAATCTCGCCACTTACTTAATCTCGCAAATTCCTTAATCTCGCCGCTTACTTAATCTCGCCACGTCTTTAATCTCGCCAATTCCTTAATCTCGCCACTTACTTAATCTCGCCACGTCTTTAATCTTGCCCCTTCCTTAATCTCGCCACTTACTTAATCTTGCCACTTGTTTAATCTCGCCAAATCTTAATCTCGCCCCTTACTTAATCTCGGCACGTCTTTAATCTCGCCATTTCTTTAATCTCGCCACTTACTTAATCTCGCCACTTACTTAATCTCGCCACTTACTTAATCTCGCCACGTCTTTAATCTCGCCACTTCTTTAATCTCGCCTCTTCCTTAATCTTGCCAAATCTTTAATCACGCCACTTCCTTAATCTCGCCCCTTCCTTAATCTCGTTACTTACTTAATCTCGCCACGTCTTTAATCTCGCCACTTACTTAATCTCGCCACGTGTTTAATCTCGCCAAATTAGTAATCTCGCCACTAACTTAATTTCGCCACGTCATTAATCTCGCCAATTCATTAATCTTGCCACTTATTTAATCTCGCCCCTTACTTGATCTCGCCACATACTTAATCTCGACCCTACGTTAATCTTGCCAATTCCTTAATCTCGCCCCTTCCTTAATCTCGCCATTTACTTAATCTCGCCACGACTTTAATCTGGCCCTTTCCTTAATCTCACCCTTTCTTAATCTCGCCACTTCCTTAATCTCGCCTCTTTCTTAATCTCGCCTCTTACTTAACCTCGCCAATTCCTTAATCTCACCTTTCCTTAATCTCGCCACTTCCTTAATCTCGCCTCTTCCTTAATCTCGCCTCTTCCTTAATCTCGCCTCTTCCTTAATCTCGCCAATTCCTTAATCTCGCCTCTTCCTTAATCTCGCCAATTCCTTAATCTCGCCACTTCCATAATCTCACCTTTCCTTAATCTCGCCACTTCCTTAATCTCGCCTCTTCCTTAATCTCGCCTCTTCCTTAATCTCGCCTCTTCCTTAATCTCGCCAATTCCTTAATCTCGCCTCTTCCTTAATCTCGCCAATTCCTTAATCTCGCCTCTTCCTTAATCTCGCCAATTCCTTAATCTCGCCACTTCCTTAATCTCGCCCCTTCCTTAATCTCGCCACATACTTAATCTCGCCACGTCTTTAATCTCGCCAATTCCTTAATTTCGCCACTTACTTAATCTCGCCACGTCTTTAATCTCGCCCCTTCCTTAATCTCGCCACTTACTTAATCTCGCCACGTGTTTAATCTCGCCAAATTTTAATCTCGCTATTTACTTAATCTCGCCACGTCTTTAATCTCGCAAGTTCATTAATGTCGCCACTTACTTAATCTCGCCCCTTACTTAATCTCGCTACTTACTTAATCTCGCCACTTCCTTAATCTCGCCCCTTCCTTACTCTCGCCACTTACTTAATCTCGCCACGTCTTTAATCTCGCCAATTCCTTAATCTCGCCACCTACTTAATCTCGCCACGTCTTTAATCTCGCCCCTTACTTAATCTCGCCACGTGTTTAATCTCGCCAAATCTTAATCTCGCCACTTACTTAATCTCGCCACGTCTTTAATCTCGCCAATTCTTTAATCTCGCCACTTACTTAATCTCGCAAATTCCTTAATCTCGCCACTTACATAATCTCGCCACTTACTTAATCTCGCAACGTCTTTAATCTCGCCCCTTCCTTAATCTCGCCACTTACTTAATCTCGCCACGTGTTTAATCTCGCCAAATCTTCATCTCGCCACTTACTTAATCTCGCCACGTCTTCAATCTCGCCAATTCCTTAATCTCGCCACTTACTTAATCTCGCAAATTCCTTAATCTCGCCACTTACTTAATCTCGCCACGTCTTTAATCTCGCCAATTCCTTAATCTCGCCTCTTACTTAATCTCGCAAATTCCTTAATCTCGCCACTTACTTAATCTCGCCACTTACTTAATCTCGCCACTTACTTAATCTCGCCAATTCCTTAATCTCGCCACTTACTTAATCTCGCCAATTCCTTTATCTCGCCACTTACTTAATCTCGCCAATTCCTTAATCTCGCCACTTACTTAATCTCGCCACTTACTTAATCTCGCCAATTCCTTAATCTCGCCACTTACTTAATCTCGCCAATTCCTTAATCTCGCCACTTACTTAATCTCGCCAATTCCTTAATCTCGCCACTTACTTAATCTCGCCAATTCCTTAATCTCGCCACTTACTTAATCTCGCCAATTCATTAATCTCGCCACTTACTTAATCTCGCCACTTAATTAATCTCGCCAATTCCTTAATCTCGCCACTTACTTAATCTCGCCACTTACTTAATCTCGCCAATTCCTTAATCTCGCCACTTACTTAATCTCGCCAATTCCTTAATCTCGCCTCTTACTTAATCTCGCCAATTCCTTAATCTCGCCACTTACTTAATCTCGCCAATTCCTTAATCTCGCCACTTACTTAATCTCGCCAATTCCTTAATCTCGCCACTTACTTAATCTCGCCAATTCCTTAATCTCGCCACTTCCCTAATATCGCCACTTTCTTCATCTTGCTACCACGAAACTTTTCCTCGTGTTTAATTTTTTACTTTCTTGATGCTTTCATTTATTTATTCTCTCTTTCCATTTTAACTGCAAAAGATCATAACATCTCTTCAATCCATTGCCGAACCTCCTGTGAGAATATCGCAGTCCTCCATGATGGGGTCCGTGAACCACATTTTAAGAACCTCTGTCCAGATCAACATTTCCTTATTCTTGCACACCAGTTGAACAAAATAGGCAGCTTCCCCCTCCCTTTTTTCCCCAGAAAAGAAGAGAATGACGATCATTTACTAACTTTGCGTGGGCGGTCTTGTCTACCACAATCTCATGTACACAGCTTTGTTGTACCAAAAAAACGAGGTGCGACAAAAGGAATAGAGATATGGGCATTTAGACGGGAGACATGGCAGTGTCAATATAAGCATGAGCATTTGAAATGGGACATTTGAAAGTGGGTAGAAACATGGACATATAGAGAAAGACGCGACTATGCGGATAGAAACATAACACGGACATTTAGAAAGGGATATGATGACTATATGAATAGAAACATTGACATTTAGATGGTGACATGCAAGTTGATACATACGAGGATATTTAGAAGAGGATATTATCTATCTATCTATCTATCTATCTATCTATCTATCTATCTATCTATCTATCTATCTATCTATCTATCTATCTATCTATCTATCTATCTATCTATCTATCTATCTATCTATCTATCTATCTATCTATCTATCTATCTATCTATCTATCTATCTATCTATCTATCTATCTATCTATCTATCTATCTATCGTTCGTCGATTCTCTTTTCAGTCTATATCTGCAATGTCGTCTTCTGTACAGATCCAACTGTATTTTGTAATTCTTGCATTGGCCCATACAGTTGTGTCTGTAGTGTTGAATCTATGGGCCAATGCATTTTTCTCAGTTTACTATATTCAGTGCAGTCTTGAAGTATGTGTTCAGCAGTCTGGGGCGCCTGCACACATGTACAAGTAGTTGAGGTGCCGATCTTGAATTGTGTATACATGTGACTATGGAGTCGATTGTGTCCTGTTCTGAGGCGTATAATAATAACTTCTTCCCATCTATTCATATTATGAAAGGCATCCTGATTTGGGGCTTGTCATATGTGGATATGAACTTGGACAGCTACAGGATGACGCGCAATGTTGATACAAACTAGGACATTTAGAAGAGAGACATTATGTTCATAGGAACATGACACTTTAGAAGGGATCATGAAATTATTGACAGGTACATTAAAAACAGGACATAATTGTGTGGAAAGAAAGATGAACATTTGAGAAATAAAAGTAATTCTATGAAAAGTGAAATGGACATTTATACGTGGCCATATCTATTTGATATTTATTTATACATTTAAAATTGAATATAAATATGCGGACAGAAAAAAGTACATTTAGAATGAAATATAAATAGGTGGATAGAAACATAAACATTTATAATGGAATATAATTAAGTGGATAGAAACATAAACATTTAGAATGGAATATAATTACGTGGATAGAAACATAGACATTTAGAATGAAATATAAATATGTAAATGGAAACATCATTTACTAGTCAACATGATTATACTAATAGAAACATAGACATTTATAATGAAATATAAATATGTGGATAGAAACATAGACATTTATAATGAAATATAAATATATGGATAGAAACAGACATTTTGAATGAAATATAAATATGTGGATAAAAACATAGACATTTTGAAAGATAAATATTTATGTGGATATAAAAAGAACATTCCAAATATTGTATAGACATAATGATATGACATTGAAATCCCAAAATTATCATCGCTGAGTGCCGTCTCCGCATCAAAGGTTGGCTACCATAGAGCGCCATTCCGCTCTGTATCTTGCTTTGATGGTGCAGGTTGTCATAGGCTGTCTTGTCAATATTGCCTCAAAATGTGGTTTAATATGCCTCAAAAATCTCATTTGTCGTTTTTTGAGTTGTATTTAGCAGTTCTCTTTTCATTTTTAGTTGTTTTAAGACTTCATCGTTTGTTTTCTTTTCTTTCCATCCAATTCTACATATTCTTCTATAAATCTACATTTTAAAGGCTTCAATTTTCTGTTCTGTTTTCTTGTCTAATGTTCATGTTTTTGAACCATACAGGAATGTTGAGAAGACATAACATTTTGCTATTCTTAGTTTTAGCCCTGGTGTTACATGTATTTGTTTTGATGTTAGTATATTTTTCATGACATAAATATTACTTTTTGTAATTCATGTTCTTTTGTTTATTTCAGTTTTACATTTTCTATCACTGGCTATAGTATGTCCAAGGTAGTTGTAGCTCTGAACTGTTACCAGGTCAATTCCTTCAATTTTGATATCCACTTGTGGGTTTGAGTATTTTGTTTGTTTATGATCATAGTTTTAGTCTTTTTTTGTATTCATATATAATCCATATTTTTTATTATTATGTTTATTTATGTTAATGATAGTATATATTTTGAATATTTTGAAATGTACTACTCAAAATGAAAGCTAAACCATTCGACACATCAATACAACAGATACGCGTCTACTCAACACTATACACATGAACAAATAGAGACGTACTATGAAGATCTAAATAAAGTTATGAAGCAAGTGAAATCTTCGAACATCTTGATTGTAATGGGTGTGATATGGATGCTAAAGCAGTAAAAAGGCAGCTAGACGACCTGTACAGGTGATCATGGTTTAGGAAAAATAAATGGAAGAGGAGAACGAATAATATCAATATAGAAATAAATGATATATGATTGTAGTGAAATAGGCAGATAAGCTTGGAAACTCTATCATTAAATAGGAGGAATAATTAATTCCAAACTTAGATGCAGACAGAAAAAAAAACAGACAGATCGTCTAACGAAATATCAATAAAACTTAACGCACACAGACAGACAGACAGACAGACAGACAGACAGACAGACAGACAGATAGATAGATAGATAGATAGATAGATAGATAGATAGATAGATAGATAGATAGATAGATAGATAGATAGATAGATAGATAGATAGATAGATAGATAGATAGATAGATAGATAGATAGATAGATAGATAGATAGATAGATAGATAGACAGACAGACAGACAGAGAGATAGATAGATAGATAGATAGATAGATAGATAGATAGATAGATAGATAGATAGATAGATAGATAGATAGATAGATAGATAGATAGATAGATAGATAGATAGATAGATAGATACTGTTCTTCTTCTTTCCTTCTTTATTTGCCTTACAGCGTCGAGGGAAGATATAATTTGCTATCTTTTTGCTCTTCTGTTCGCCCCTGTTGCTACGTTTCCTTTTGTTTCTAATATTCCGTTAATCCTCCTTTTTCACGGTCGGCTCTTAGGTCTGGTGTTCTTGCAACGTTTATTGAAGACTCGTTGTGTTGTGTGTTTTTATTTTGAAGCCTTGTCACGTGGCCAAACCATTTTATCTGTTGTTTCTTTGCATATTCTATGACGGGAGTTATTCCTAGCTTTTTTTCTCAGTTCTTCATTTCTGATCTTATCTTTCATGCATTCCTGTCATTCGTCTAACACTCTGCTGTCGATTACTGTTTTCTTGTTATGTTTTCTTGTTAGTGTAAAATTTGTTTGGCTTCTGCATGTTGTGTCATTCCACTTGTACCAGGTGTAGAATTGCGACTCTCTGTGTTAGTGATAAACAAATCATTTTGAATACACAATTCCAGCAGTATGCTTCCATTTTTTTGCCGTGGTTACAATCATTATAAATACTAGCGATAAAATTACAATCATGAGACAAAGAATAAACGATGAATGTATGAGTGGCACGTAACAATTGATATGTAACCACAACCTTCTCTAAAGTACCACTCCAACTGTTTACTTGCGTATGACGACGTTTAGAGCTGGTCGTATGGAGCAAATATGAACCTTCCGCAAGATGATTCACTTTACTAACTGGCAACTTTGTGCTTTAGGGTAGACACCAGCCAAACCAATAAGTGGTTTTTGGTCACACTTCATCCTCTGCGGCAGGGTTCGACTCCAACCGACGGCTTCCGGTTCACCCAGCTTTTAATGGATACCGGATTTTTTAAAATGGGAAAGTAAAGCGGCACGGGCGTAATACCGACCACATTACCCCAAAAATAATGTGCTGAAGGTCTGTAAAATGTATGGTCCCTAACACCATATTCCATATACGCCACTTGGCGTGACGGGGGCTCTTTACATTTTACTCATCCTCTTCTGTTTTACGATTTCTCTTCGAATTAGTCCGGTAATGAAAGGACATTAAATGGACATTGAGGCGTTGTGTTGTCATCAGAGGAGGATTAACCATTAAGCAAAATAAGCACGTGCTTAGGGGATCAAAGCAAGGGGGCACCATGAAGGGGCCCACAGATTAAATAAAAAAAAATACATGCAGATATATACAACAATAACAAGAGCAGTCAGTGAGTGCAGACCTTCGCCAAGGTCATGAAATCGAACAAGCCAGGCTGGATGCATTATCTCTATTAAGTATAGAAGCTGATATGTTACATAACAAGCCAGGCTGGATGCCTTATCTCTATTAAGTATAGAAGCTGATGTGTTACATAACAAGCCAGGCTGGATGCATTATCTCTATTAAGTATAGAAGCTGATATGTTACATAAGATTAGTTTTGGGAATCTGATCAAAGACTGCAATTTAAAAAGAAATAAGAGAAAATGTTCCAAATATAAAGTGGAAATAAACAAAAACAAACATTATGTTCCATCTTGCTGTCAGTTTTGTTTCATGTCGATCAATAATATCTTGTTTTATGTTTACTTTTGTTCATATTTTGAAAAACGCATATATGGGGGAGGGGGTCTTCAACATATTTTTTTTGGGGGGGGGGCCCACCAACATCTTTTAAGTGCTCAGGGCCTCTAAGGGTATTCATTCGACCCTGGATGTCATTTATACCGAGCAGCAATATTTAGCGCCTTTCGGTCTAGCGCATCCGACTTTAGCAAGGCATTTTGCGTCCCGGACTGCCATCCCTACTCTTTTTCTCAGCATGGGGAATCTGTTTTCAAACCAACTGTGTGAAGGTGGAATAAGATCTTGATCAGTTTTGGTTCACTCATCCTGACTCAAGCAGTCGCTCACTGCTTCTAGTCCAGAAGCTGTTGGGCGTTTTCCTCCAGCTTCCCCATTGATGTCTTCTTCTGTGTTCCTTTCGCCATCATCAGAGAGTGTTGTATCTGGATGTCAACCAGACAAGGATTAAAAACTGTCTTTAGACTAGGATCACCGGGAGAATTATGGGGTCGGAGAGTATAGGCTGCTATCGTAAAAACGATGTTGTTAATGAAACGTAGACCTGAACCACTAATATCTTCAGTAATAAAGAAAAGATGATGGTCATATGTTGGACATGTGATGAGAAGAGATAATAACCGAATAGCAAAGCAAGCCCTCATATGGGAAACAACAGGTAAGAGAAAAAGAGGAAGACCCAGGGAGACACTGAGAAGAACATTGATGAGAGAGGCAAGAGCAGCAGGATTCGGCTCCCTCAATGAGATAGAGCTGCTTGCACAGAACAGAGACAGATGGCGAGATTTGATAAAATATCTTTAAAAGAATTGAAAACTGCTAGAATAAAAATTCAGATAGGAGAAGGAGTATCTTGGTCTACGCCATATGGGCCGGCTACGGCTCGAAAGGTCAATAGATAGATAGAGTATAGGCCGCTTACCCAGTGCAGTCGCCACGAGATTTTCGGTTTGAGATTTGAGTTCACCCTCGATAGTAAAACAAATATCTGACTCTATCGGGATTCGAACCCGTGTTCTTTTGGTTTGAAGCGCGATAAGTTATCGAATTGGCCACCCGTGCTCCCTAGTACAAGTAATGATAAAGCAAAATCACCTACCTCACAGAACGTAGGATATAGGGCAGGCCCTCCAGATTGCTTGAGCTTGCTGTTGGACTTATGTCCCCTCCCGGTGGCTCTCCGCTGACGGAGAGTCCAATGGTAGCTGCCACACGAACAGCGCTGGCTAGAATAGATGTGTCCAAAAGGTTACCGTGCTGCTGTTGCTGCTGCTGCTGTTGTTGCTGATGAAGGTGATGGTACCGGCCTACTGGCTTGTGGTATTCTGAGGCATGAGAGAAACTCGAGCTGCAGCTTCTGATGATCTTGGTGCCAGTCGTCTCGAGACCACCGGTAGACAAACTTCCACAAGACACGCGATGTCGTTTAATGGCGCCAGACAAGTCCAGGGAGTTAGATTCATCATGAAACGTGGTAAGATCTTCCAAATCTGGACTTGAATTTGAGGAATCCAGTGTCAAGGTCATAGATTTAACTTACTCGACCTTTCTCTGGAGATCTGCCCAATTAGATCATACCAATTTCCAGAAATATAAATTAGCTGAAAACAACTGTTTTAATGAGTCAATCAAGAGCTCGCAAACAGTTTGGTAACAACTCTTTGGTCAGTCAGAACTTAAAAATGTTTATCTTCAAACACATGAATTTATTATCTGTCTAGCGGATTAAGAGTCCGTGCCTTTGAGCAATAAAGCCTAAATTATTTAAATATTAAATCATAAAAATAAATTAAGTTAACCCGCATATGAAAATGCAAATGTTAAAATTTTAAAAAATATTCGTGCGGTGCACAAACTTAAAAATGTAAAGGGAACTGTCTTCATTCGCATGCAAGTATTCTCAGATCGGTGGCTAAATCGATTTAAGGTCACTTAAGCACGACTTTGTAGATAAGCTCCCGAGCAAATAATTAAGTCGAGGAAGCTAAAACAATCGAGGAATGCTCAAACAGCATAGATAAACGTGTGATTTATCGAAGTCCTCAAGAAGGAGTGAGTTAAATGACAAGCATAAGCAAGAACGTCAAAAGACTGGTCAAAGCTTGCATACTGTTTTAGAAATAATTCACGCAGCAGAAACATAGCCTTCATCATAACGACAGACCTGTCTGCACGGGTCTTAGACTTGCAATAACACTATATCATTTCCCATAATTATTCTTGTCTACCAAAGAAACACTAGCTGGTCTGGCTTTTGACAACGTTCCGTATTTTGGCTTCCAGAGAGACCATTCACCAAGTTTATGAGTCGATGGAAAAATATTACAACCGGCTTTTCTGCTCAATTTTCCACATTGGACAAGACTGCTTCGTATTCCTCAGCCATTTTCTAGTGATATTTCTGACTCTCAGTTTACTTTGTGAATATATAGATCCAACGCGTCTTGGATTTGCGTAGACATACTAAGCAATGACTCATTATATAGATATCGCATGAAAAGTGAAGCGCTACATTTTACCGTACGTGTTCACTACGTGTTTTTATTGTAAAATAACCGCAGTCTCTGATGGGACGGACGCTATTATCACACATGTAGCTACAAGTTATCAATGTTCTTATTGTGAGGAAAGAGTGTGTATAGTAAACAGTAGATATTGATTTACGAATCATTGCATGAATGATAACTGCAGCGCAGTACTTTATCAAAACAAGAACACATCACTGTTATCAAAACTACAGAACAGCACTTTTGTCAAAACTGGATCACATCACTGTTATTAATTCATCATCATCATCATCAAGTAGCGGTGTAGGTGATCATGTCTCTCCACAACTTTCGATCACGACAATTATTTATCATTTCTGTTGTTGACCTGCCAAGCCATTCTCTTAAGCTGTCTGGTATCTTTTCTCTTTGCTTCCCTCTATCTCTTCGTCCCTCAATTTTTCGCAGTTGTTACAATACATTCCAGCTGTTCTCTTCTCATTACATGGCCAAAAAATTATGATATTGTGGCGATTCATGGTTGTACAAAGAAATTACGACAGTGGTTTTCTGTTGCCTTCCGTCGGTTTGTTTACGTTTGGCTCCGCTAGCCTTTAACTAAAGTCTCACCCACAAGGCAGTGGTTTTTTTACATCGGGGTTTTGTTATCAAAACAATAAAAGCACTGTGCACTTATCGTTGGTATATGCTTCCTTGCTCTGACCAGAAATAAGAGAAATAATCATCTTTCTGTTTCAGTTACAACAAAAGTAGTAAATTAGCAGGAGCAAGTGGGGAGGTGTAACGTACACTCATACAAAGTATAGTGACAGCTTTGCAAGAAAGGAGCACAACAGAATATTGACGTTTCACCAAATTGCGGCCTTCCTCAGAAAACGAGAACAACACAAACAAACAACGAAATAAAGATAAACTCTACTACATCTAGGATGAACGATACAGGAAAACAAGGTATTAAATTAAAACTGTAACCCAGTAACAATCTAATTAAACGCAAGTACTGTGTGCTCTATAACGCTACATAATTTTATAAGACACCTATGGGAAAAGGTTTATTAGCATCTCCCATTATTGATTAATTTATTTCATGACATGGAGTTTGTGAAAGTCTAATAATCACTTCGCTACAGATTGTAGGAGAATCTTTGACAGTTGTGACCTATGACGCTGCAAGAACATAAGTGCATGAACAGTTGAAAGCCGATTGGTTAATGAAGTCACGATTTTGACAATTGGCGCTCTCTCATATAGCCTGCTTTAGATAACCATGAGAACAGAAAGGAACACCCGAGGGAACCTCCACGGCGTGACGTATTCAACTATGGGAGGCGAGCTATAGACGGATGACGTCATTCTAGCCACAACTACTCTGCTGGCAAAGCTGAAACGTCACGCTAGTTGATATTTTCCCGAAATTTTCATTTCTGTGCTACGCTCTTTCTCATTATGTGACGTTTGCATTCTGAGACTGTAATCAATGAGATTTGCACGTTCTCACAAACAGGCGATCGTGATGTGAACAATTAGATGGATGTACTCGACGAGTATTCGTTAAGAGAAGGTTCCCTGGGGTATGTGGTCTAGGGGTAAGCCGTCGACCTCTGGATAAGAACATACCCGGGTTCGATTCCCACTACAGGCGATGGAAATATAACAAAAAATTATAAAATAAAAACACATTTCTAATATTACCCTTTCCTAGTAACTGGATAGTGAGGTTCGATGTCTAGCCCTCTCTTGGTAATGAGATTCGATGTCTAGTCCTCTCTTGGTAGTGAGATTCGATGTCTAGCCCTCTCTTGGTAGTGAGATTCGATGTCTAGCCCTCTCTTGGTAATGAGATTTGATGTCTAGCCCTCTCTGGGTAGTGAGATTTGATGTCTAGCCCTCTCTTGGTAGTAAGATTCGATGTCTAGTCCTCTCTGGATAGTGAGATTCGATGTCTAGTCCTCTCTGGGTAGTGAGATTCGATGTCTAGCCCTCTTTGGGTAGAGAGATGTGATGTCTAGTCTTCTCGGAAAGTGGCAAAAAACAGGAGATCATGTGTGCACTCTGCGCACGTTAAAGAATCCTTGGCAGTTGGAAATAGAACAGTGTAGGCCTAAATGGCCGCTGCCTGGGCAACATTAATAGATGATAAAGTTGAAAGTCTCCACGATCAATATGAGAGTAGATCTCAAGTCGGAGAATATATGCCTGTATGGTGGGGAACCTGAACACGTGGCTGCTGATAAGAAAATTAAGTCCCTCGGGACTTTGCTAGGGATATAAAGCTGGCGAACGCAAACAAAAGCAAACAGGAACAAGTGGGGTATGTAGATAGTGAGTTTCAGAATTTCCAATAATTGGATGGCTCCAGCCTGCACTTACATTCATCAACGTTTACTTCTTCTGTTTCATATCACAGCCCCCGCCCCCCGCCCCCACCAATTAACAACATATGAAGAATCACTGAGTGAAAACGAAGAAGAATGGGTGTATCCCCAAAGAAAGTAATCGAAAACCTCACAAGTTCAGGGTTAAATTCAGCAGAAACAAGAAAACAAGGAGGGAACAATAAAACACCTGACAAAGACCAGACTCCCACGAGCTCATAGACGGAAGTGACGTCAACAATATTAATTATTGAAAGAGAGACATGTGAACTCCGATATACTCCGGGGATAATGAAGGGGCCAGAGAAATAGCTCTCGCCTGGAAATGTTTTCGTGTCAAACCACCTGATCTCAGTTCATGGTAGTAAATAAGCGCTGCTGAATGTTTAAGTACGTGATCCCTGCACTCAACACAGCTGTCGGTCTCTGCAGTTTCCCGTTGAAATCCTGGCCGGAACTTTCAGAAATAGTTGCAGCAACTGCTAGTCTTGCCCATAGCCAACAATATTTGGTAAATCTATAGCACAGCTTTTTGACACTGATATTTTAGTTGATTCGTTCGTTGGTTTTTTTTCCAGAACTCATAAAATACACTTCTTCTATTTTACATTTAATTGACTAGAAGAATCAATATTTTAAAATGTAAAAACTTGTGTGTTAAAGTCGTTTGTGTCAAGTGGATAGGGGGAGAAGGGATAGATTGGGAGGAGACGAACAAAGAGGTGATCGTCTTGCAGTCATCCCTCATCTTGCCTTCTACATCCCTTAAACCCCCCCCCCTTTCCCCTCTCTGCGTACTACCTATATATCCATCTCCTCCTTATCACTATATTACCTCTCCTCCTCTGGTGTATATTTCCTACTCCCCTTTATATATACACTCCTAGTATTCTCTATTCTCTTGTGTCACTACTTCTCTACCCTCACTATTCCAGTACCCCCCTCCCCTTACCCGGGTGTCTACTCTTAGCCCTCTTCTAGGACTCCATTTGTCTGTTCATCAGCCACTCTGACTCCACCTCTCTTTGTATCCCCTTAGTCTCTCCGTTTCCCAACTTCTCTACCTCTCTAGGCACTACTTCCTGCGTACCATCCCTCTATTACTCCGCTACTTTCTGACTCCCTCTCTATCTATTCACTCCTGACCCACTGCCTCTCCTCCTGTCCACTTTACCCATACCTGATTCTTACCCTTCTTATTCTTCCTCTCTATTTCTCTTCCTCTGGCTATTATTTCCTCCCTCTCCCTACCTCTCTATCCATCCATTTTTAGCCCACCCATAGACTATCTCTCTTGCTCATCTCCCAAGTTACCCCCTTGTCTTTTGTTCCACCCCTTCTCCGATTCCTCTGTTTGGATTACCCCCCTGTAAGGCCCTAGTAGTTTTATGAGACATATTATCTTTTATTTTCTATATTTTTTGTTTATTCTGATACTTATAGTAACAAGCTTTACTCACATCCTTTTTTAATGAAATATGAGTAATGTATGGGTGTTTCCCCTAATCTTGTTTACTATGAGATTTTCATTAACGAATGTTGTCCTAACGTTCTCTCTCTTGCGGTCTGCTCTAATATTCTAATGTTTCTGAGAAATATTTCTGAATAATCACATTATTTTCACTTCTACATTAATTTACAAATAATTTATCATTACCACAATCAATATTTTTATTTAAATTATCAATTGTTTTTAATTATTCTGATACTATCAACAAAATCCTTAAGGTTATGTGGATAGTGTAATAAGAGTAATGAAGACATATTAAAAGGACTACACATTAGAAAGAACTGGCTCATACAGATCTTCCTACACCAAAAACATTTAAATACTATGGTCAAGTCAAAAGACACAGCGGGCTGGAAAGAACAATAATGGAAGGCATGGTTCCTGGGCGATGCACCAGGGGTAGACCAAGAAGAAGGCGGTTTCAAGACATGAAGGAGATATTGAACATGGCAACAGAAGAAGTGGGAGATCTGGCTGGAGACAGATTCTTTCACTGAGGTGAATGCAACGTCCTGTAAATGACCTTCGACCTGATGATGAAATTATCAACAATTTACCAAAACCTTGCTAAATCCTTTTACGACATATCATTTATACATCCCCATAACCGCAAACACATGTCTACTTCTTCTGCGTCTTCATTTGTTTTTATCTTCAATCCTCTTGTGATATTAATATTGCTAGCCTGACCAGGGCGTTCTCTAACTTACTTACTTGTGACGTCTGAAAGTGCACACGCAGATATTAATTCTCATGTTCCAGGTCTGTGAGATTTCCCCCACGTTTTCAGTTCACAGTTGTTTGTTATTCATATGTTACTTGATTTATAATTTATGTCTTTCCATGAAGATAAAATACACGTTTCCTCTATTTTACATTCAGAGTGATTGCAAGAAGTTGTACCTTCCATATTTTTAGAAATTTGTATTTTAAAATGTCATATTGCATCACCGGAAACTCTCAGATTTGTCGATCTTTTTGTTGACACACATCAACTATCTATCTATTGACCTTTCGAGCCATAGCCGGCCCATAGGGCGTAGACCAAGATACTCCCTCTTTTATCTGAATTTTTTGTTCCAGCAGTTTTCAATTCTTTTAAAGATGTTTTATCAAATCTCGCCATTTGTCTTTGTTCTGTGCAAGCAGCTCTATCTCATTGAGGAAGCCGATTCCTGCTGCTCTTGCCTCTCTCATCAATGTTCTTCTCAGTCTGGGTCATCCTCTTTTCCTCTTACCTGTTGTTTCCCATATGAGGGCTTGCTTTGCTATTTGGTTATTATCTCTTCTCATCACATGTCCAACATATGACCATCGTCTTTTCTTTATTATTGACGATATCAGTGGTTGATTGGCGATTTCTCTAATTTCCTCGTTTGTTACACACATTAACTACTAAAATATAATTCATATTGACTTTAGCTAACATGTTTATGTTTGTCTCTGTATATATATATATACATATTTTTTAAAGTGTGTGTGTTTATGGCAAAACGAAACCACATCCGTGAAGTATTTCTTTTAGGAATGAGCGATAGCTTTATCCATAATTGCTGCAACATGTGAAAGGTTCTAACTAGATGAATGCCACTTTGAGACGGAAACAAACACCTGAGTTAGTTATGTCCGTACGACTCTTGAACTTCCACATTATATACAATACAAATATTACCTATCTAAAATTCTACAAATCAATTAAACATTTCCACGACTGTTATAATCAGAAATATATCCATGATTCCAGCTCACCATTGTTCTCACGTGAAAAAAATCCTTTTTCTCCTGGTCTCAAACACACTGAATTTTGATTCGATCTACATTGTATTCCACCTGTCCAGAACTCTCACAAATCAAATATATATATATATCTTCAAGTCTGCTACAATCACTACACATATTTGCAGTTTTTTTTTTAGTTTTGAATTTATTAACATTTTACATCGTGAATTATTTATCCACAACTGTTTGCAGATCAAATATGAGCATCTCCATGTTTACAACAACCACACGTATGTGTGTGGAGCTCGCTGTTGCGCTCAAATAAAACATGTCTGTTTCAACAATCCCGCATCGTGATGCAGATACTGCAGTTCTACATCACAGTAAACACGCTATGTATTCCTCTTGTCTGTAATAACAACCATCAGACTGGCATCCAACTCCAGGGGTACTATCAATCAATCAATCAATCCTGCCACGAGCTAGCTTCAAAGAGTGCCCCTCTATTTTATCAACTGATATCCCTTCTCTTTCAGACAGCAACACACGTTTATGTTCTCTGTGTTTTGTACAATGCGTGACTGTCAAAGTTCTTTAATCAACTTTGTCGTTACTTTTATTGTTCAAGAATGGACAAAGTACGCAAACATGTGTTGGAATGCTTGTTTTCCTACAGAAACCTTTTATTGTTCTAGAATGGACAAAGCACGCAAACATGTGTTGGAATGCTTGTTTTCCTACAGAAAACTTTTATTGTTCAAGAATGGACAAAGTACGCAAACATGTGTTGGAATGCTTGTTTTCCTACAGAAAACTTTTATTGTTCTAGAATGGACAAAGTACGCAAACATGTGTTGGAATGCTTGTTTTCCTACAGAAAACTTCTATTGTTCAAGAATGGACAAAGTACGCAAACATGTGTTGGAATGCTTGTTTTCCTACAGAAAACTTTTATTGTTCTAGAATGGACAAAGCACGCAAACATGTGTTGGAATGCTTGTTTTCCTACAGAAACCTTAACGGGTAACTTTTGGTTACCTCTTCATTCCTCCCTTTCTGCTTGTTTACGTCCGACCAGGTATTGTACAATTAAAATTGTTATAGCTTCTTCTTCTTCGTCTTCTTCTTCTTTCTTTCCTCGTTTGCCTCTCAACGATGTTTCAGCGGTCATTGTTATTGTGAGTTTTGGAAATTATCATGCCCAGCTTTTGTTGGTTAAATCGTTTTTCTCCCAGATACAAAGTCTTATTTTTATTAAAAAATCTTCTGGTAACCCTATGTGTTTGTGTTTGTGTTTGTGTTTGTGTTTGTCTAGGCTTGGGTGGTCTACAACGAAATAAAGACAACTGCTACATCTAGGATGAGCGTCACAGGTAAATCAAGGGATAACCCTATTACAACTGCCATGATTTACCTATCCCGTTCATCCTAAATGTAGTAAGTAAAAAGTAAAGTAGTCACGCCAAGTGGCGTATAGGGAATATGGTGTTAGTGACCATACATTTTACAGACCTCCAGTAGATGATTTTTGGGGTAATGTGGTCGGTATTACACCCGTGCCGCTTTACTTTCCCAAAAAAAAAATCCGGTACCCATTTAAGGCTGGGTGAACCCGGAAGCCGTCGGTTGGGATCGAACCCTACCCCTTGTCCTTTGTAGTCCAGTTCACTAACCACTGAGCTATCGCGGCTCCCATCTAGATGTAGTGGGTATCTGTATTTCCTTGTTCGTTTGTGTTGTTCTCAATTTTTGAGAAAGACCGCACGTAAGCCAAAACGCCAGTATTTTGTTGTAATCCTTAATTGTAAAGCTGTCACCATACCTTGTAGGAGTGCACGTTACACCCCATTATTTACTTCTTCTAATCACTCTGAATGTACATTAGAAGAAGGTTATGTATATTATATTCTTGGAAAGACACACAACAGCAAATCAATTAAAGTATTAGGGACAGATAATCGTGAATCTTGTACTCAGGTCTACAGGACAGTGTCCATAAACAATACAATCTCTCAAATAAATATGTGAGAAGATCTCAACATAGGCCACACACACTGAACGTAGCACACGCTAGGGTATCCAAGGAAATTAGAGAAAACGATTATTGACATTTTAAATAACGTAGATTTTACTCTTTTGTGTGAATCTATGACCGGACATGCAGCCCGTTATTTTCATGTAAACTGTCAAGGATTATTTTATAAACTCAATGAGAATACAGTGGACAGAAACATGCAATAGGATGACTATCTTAGCAGCGACGAAGATCGAAATAAGAAAACAGAACTAGCGTTCTTATCATCCACTTCAACAGGACTGGACGCTCACTTTCACCTAACTTGATGTCCATTTTATCGTCATGTCCAGGAACTGCCGAGACCTGATCGTACCATCTCCGATTACACTCGATCATGATATCCGGGATCTGCAGGGATCCGATCGCAGTAACTCAAATTACATTTGGCCTTGAGGCGAGAGTCAAAACGCCCAGGATTACCTGGGTTGAGAACAACTCTTAGCTGACCTGGGTTGAGAACAACTCTTAGCTGACCTGGGTTGAGAACAAGTCTTAGCTGACCTGGGTTGAGAACAACTCTTAGCTGACCTGGGTTGAGAACAACTCTTAGCTGACCTGGGTTGAGAATAACTCTTAGTTGACCAGGGTTGAGAACAACTCTTAGTTGACCTGGGTTGAGAACAACTCTTAGCTGACCTGGGCTGAGAACAACTCTTAGTTGACCTGGGCCGAGAACAACTCTTAGTTGACCTGGGTTGAGAACAACTCTTAGTTGACCTGGGCCGAGAACAACTCTTAGTTGACCTGGGTTGAGAACAACTCTTAGTTGACCTGGGCCGAGAACAACTCTTAGTTGACCTGGGTCGAGAACAACTCTTAGTTGACCTGGGTTGAGAACAACTCTTAGTTGACATGGGTCGAGAACAACTCTTAGTTGACCTGGGTTGAGAACAACTCTTAGTTGACCTGGGTCGAGAACAACTCTTAGTTGACCTGGGTCGAGAACAACTCTTAGTTGACCTGGGTTGAGAACAACTCTTAGTTGACCTGGGTTGAGAACAACTCTTAGTTGACCTGGGTTGAGAACAACTCTTAGTTGACCCGGGCGAGAACAACTCTTAGTTGACCTGGGTTGAGAACAACTCTTAGTTGACCCGGGCGAGAACAACTCTTAGTTGACCTGGGTTGAGAACAACTCTTAGTTGACCTGGGTTGAGAACAACTCTTAGTTGACCTGGGTTGAGAACAACTCTTAGTTGACCTGGGTTGAGAACAACTCTTAGTTGACCTGGGTTGAGAACAACTCTTAGTTGACCCGGGTCGAGAACAACTCTTAGTTGACCTGGGTTGAGAACAACTCTTAGTTGACCCGGGTCGAGAACAACTCTTAGTTGACCTGGGTTGAGAACAACTCTTAGTTGACCCGGGCGAGAACAACTCTTAGTTGACCTGGGTTGAGAACAACTCTTAGTTGACCCGGGCGAGAACAACTCTTAGTTGACCTGGGTTGAGAACAACTCTTAGTTGACCTGGGTTGAGAACAACTCTTAGTTGACCCGGGCGAGAACAACTCTTAGTTGACCTGGGTTGAGAACAACTCTTAGTTGACCCGGGCGAGAACAACTCTTAGTTGACCTGGGTTGAGAACAACTCTTAGTTGACCCGGGCGAGAACAACTCTTAGTTGACCTGGGTTGAGAACAACTCTTAGTTGACCTGGGTTGAGAACAACTCTTAGTTGACCTGGGTTGAGAACAACTCTTAGTTGACCTGGGTTGAGAACAACTCTTAGTTGACCTGGGTTTAGAGCAACTCTTAGTTGACCTGGGTTGAGAACAACTCTTAGTTGACCTGGGTTTAGAGCAACTCTTAGTTGACCTGGGTTTAGAGCAACTCTTAGTTGACTGCGTGCGTCAGGATATCCAACTAGCCGTGATGGTTTTGGAAAAAGAATAACTGGTTAAGTAAAGAAGGAAGGCAATGCCGTATTAAAATTACGTGCTGAAGTAGGATGTTGCGCGAAAATGTCACATATAGCAGGTTGTTATAAACCATAACACAACGCATATTTAAAGCTATTTACATATTTGTTCTTATATGAGTGAACAATAAACAGGAGTAGTCATCGAGCTAACGAAAAAGAAAATAATGACCTTGAGGCGACCTATTTTGAACTACTTTTCCAGCGGACCCTTCTCCCTCTCCTATTTCCTCTGGAGTCTCAAATGATATATTCTGTCTAGAGTACTTGCCCCTACCAGGATTCATCACGTGATCAATATAACAAACAATCAGCCTCGCTATATTCTGCTGAACTATCGGATCTGTAGTCTGACAGTGTAACCTTGTCATTTATTGTACCAGATATCTCTATACACGTTTCCTGTACAACTAAAAAACAAATGCACCAAAATATCAATTCTTTTCGCGCTGAAGTTTGCAATCTCATAGACGTAACTTGATCCAATCAATAAACAGTAATTACCAAGCACAATTAAGTGGGCGATTCAGCAAATATAGTTAACACGGGAATGAGTCAATTCGATTAAAAAAAAAAAATAAATAAATCACAAGACATTTAACAGCAAAAAAAAAATACGTACAGACATGCCTGATATTTCTGTTTGTAGAATTTGAAACCGGTCGCCCACACCTGCCAATTAAATGAGTGCAAGCGAAATGGCATTATTGACCACCCATCTGCAGGGGTTGGTGTGTCAGTAGGACGGATTTCCTGTAAATCCTGGTTCATTTCACGCGCAAGCACATTTAACATATAAGCCATGGTTATCTCCCCGGACAGTTGCGAAATAACAATTATTTCCCTTCTTTTGTCATGGCATAAATATCACCGTGTGTTTACAACTGTGGGTAACGTGGCAAAGAGATCGCCCGTCCGTACTTCCTGACTAGATCATATCATATTTCAAATGAGGGGCCGTAGCCATGAAAGCTTCTTGAACAAACCCTAAGTACCAGAGCCTTGATGGTGGGTGGATGTTTATTTTAAAATAATGAGGTGGTCTAGAGGCAAGACGTTGACTCCTAGACAGTAACGTTCAGGTTCAAATCCACAACAGGCGATGGACATTTTTCACAATTTGAATCCGTGGCCTCTTGGAGGCGTTACCCTCCCCTGGTCTCTGGGTAGTAAGATCTGATGTCTAGCCATTTAACAAAACAAAAAAAAAACAAAAAAAACAGCAAAAAATAGCATCTCCCCGTGTGCACTCGCGCACGTTAATGAACCTCTGGTAGTTAAAAGTCGAAAAGTTTCGGCTTAAAATGGCAGTGGTCGGGCAAAAATTCTTCAGCAAATCTGGCCATGCCGACGACAGATGTGTTGGGCCAAAAGGCGTAAATGTCATCGTTTTTTGTGGGAAACTAGCGACACAAGCGCATTGAACGCCTCTTTAATTGGTGAACGCTAAGAAGAAGTTTAAAAAAATGTCATCTAACTGCAGTAGACAATATCGTGTAATGTTCTTGTACATGAACATTGTTGTAAAGCACAGACCCATCAACGAGCGGCAAACTCAGAGACACAAGCGGCCACAGAGGGACTTGAGAAAGTCTTTCCTACAAGCTATACAGTTTATATGTAAATAAAACAAGAAATTATGAATTAATTAAATATTACTATACTAGTACCATCGCCACAAAGTGTGTCCTTGTGCCATCACACCGAGAGGTGTGTCCTTGTCCTAGTGCCATCACCACAAGATATATCCTTGTCCTAGCACCATCGCCACGAGGTGTGTCCTTGTCCTAGCACCATCGCCACAAGGTGTGTCTTTGTCCTAGTACCATCGCCACGAGGTGTGTCTTTGTCCTAGTACCATCGCCACGAGGTGTGTCTTTGTCCTAGTACCATCGCCACAAGGTGTGTCCTTGTCCTAGTACCATCGCCACGAGGTGTGTCTTTGTCCTAGTACCATCGCCACGAGGTGTGTCTTTGTCCTAGCACCATCGCCACGAGGTGTGTCTTTGTCTTAGTACCACCGCCACGAGGTGTGTCTTTGTCCTAGTACCATCGCCACGAGGTGTGTCTTTGTCCTAGTACCATCACAACGAGGTGTGTCTTTGTCCTAGTACCATCGCCACGAGGTGTGTCTTTGTCCTAGTACCATCGCCACAAGGTATATCCTAGTCCTAGCACCATCGCCACGAGGTGTGTCTTTGTCCTAGTACCATCGCCACGAGGTGTGTCTTTGTCCTAGTACCATCGCCACAAGGTGTGTCCTTGTCCTAGTACCATCGCCACGAGGTGTGTCTTTGTCCTAGTACCATCGCCACGAGGTGTGTCTTTGTCCTAGCACCATCGCCACGAGGTGTGTCTTTGTCCTAGTACCATCGCCACAAGGTGTGTCTTTGTCCTAGTACCATCGCCACGAGGTGTGTCTTTGTCCTAGTACCATCACAACGAGGTGTGTCTTTGTCCTAGCACCATCGCCACAAGGTGTGTCCTTGTCCTAGTACCATCGCCACGAGGTGTGTCTTTGTCCTAGTACCATCGCCACGAGGTGTGTCTTTGTCCTAGTACCATCGCCACAAGGTATATCCTAGTCCTAGCACCATCGCCACGAGGTGTGTCTTTGTCCTAGTACCATCGCCACGAGGTGTGTCTTTGTCCTAGTACCATCGCCACGAGGTGTGTCTTTGTCCTGGCACCATCGCCACGAGGTGTGTCTTTGTCCTAGTACCATCGCCACGAGGTGTGTCTTTGTCCTAGTACCATCGCCACGAGGTGTGTGTTTGTCCTAGTACCATCGCCACGAGGTGTGTCTTTGTCCTAGTACCATCGCCACGAAGTGTGTCTTTGTCCTAGTACCATCACAACGAGGTGTGTCTTTGTCCTAGTACTATCACCACAAGATCTGTCCTTGTCCTAGTACCATCACCACAAAATGTGTCCCTGTTCTACTACCATCACATTATACCCAGACACTAGACATTAAAACTGTACACACAAAAGCCACAGAACTGCAAACAAACAATGTTGCATAGGTGAGAGCTTTTTTAAAATTTTTCATAAAAAAAAGAAAACTAAAAAAAATCGAACTGATCAATATTATAACTGATCATTATTATTAAAGTTAGATATGTACATGTAAAATTTGCCTTAGTGAGTAAAATAAATGTAAACAAAACATTTATACCTGAAATAAACAATAAATGGTACTAAAAAAAAAAAGAAATAGTCAGTAAATGCTATGAAATGTATTCTTTTCAAAGTGGATTAACTTGTTAAATACTGTTAAATACATATATTGTCTTTAATTATGGTATTTTATTCTTAATTTTAAACAGGAAGTGTTTTTTAAATCTTATATTTAATCACAAAACTGTTGTAATGTGGGAGTTATAAAAAGTGTCATATTTATACATACAGGTGGTTTATATCTAGAAATAGAATACTTGGTGTCTCACTCGCTACAAACCCCGGCGTTTCCCCAATAATTCTGGTAACACCAATGATGACATTACAATGAGATTTGCCCCAGAAACATTTACACTGTGTGAACTGTGTGAGACATAAAAGAGAATGTGTCTGTAGTGTGTACATGTTGCACTTAATTGTTGCTGCACTGAATAGGTCAGCCTGCCTGACACGCCTCTTTGCCGATCTCTGTCGTTTGGGTGAGGACACATACAGAACTTTGTTATTGCTCATGACTGTTAGTGTGAGGGACGTGTGAGTTTACACATTATAGCTGGAAAGCGTGTTGGTATATTCGGGAAGAGCGAGTATCTATATAGTCGTCAAATCCATTTAAATAAACGGCGTGTTTGGTAGCGAGTGCAACACTATATCTGAATACATAAACAGATGCTTACAATACAATTTAGTTGGGAACTTGTTTCAAACTAGCAGTTTCTGTGAAAACAAAGACGATCAACCTAGAGGCCGAGACTACCAGAACTACTGCTAGGTTCTGCGTTGTTCAACCTCGCACGTTTTGTAAACAAGAAACATCTGAATACAGATGTGAGAATCGATGTTAGTAAACGCAATATTGTGTTAGCGGAGGGACACAACGTTGCACATGCACGGACTACATCCCCAGTAAAGTGGACACTTTGCGCAAATAATGACCGCAGTTGAATCTTGGCTTGAAGTGAAACTGTCCTATTTGAAATAAATATTTCTAAATGAGATAGTGCACGTTAAACTAGGAGTACAAAGTAATCTATGTGGAAGTTGGTCTAGTGACAACCAATTATATTTCTAAGGGGCGGTTACCCAAGAAATAGACACTCTAGTGAAGCTGTGGTTAATGAGTGCAGTTGAACTAGTATTAGGCTGTTCTTTTGTAATCGGCATTAATCTGGATTAGTTGGTTATTGGTTTAAGGGCTGGAGAAAATCTGGCCATTAATTTCAGACTTGACAAGATTTGGTGTAATGACGTAATGTCACATACCTGCATGTGACGGACAATGTATGGCACATAACTTGTTGAAATTATTTGAATTACTATGACGTTATGTGCCGATAATAAGATGTCGTTGCACTTGATGTGACGATAGTGTGGCACTAATTGTAATGTCCTTTGATTTTGTGTGGACATCAGTGTAATATCATGTGACTTGAGATGACGGCAGCATGGTGTCGTAGAACTTGATCGGATAGTAATGTGGTGGGTCACAGCCAAGTATAGATGACCCGGTAACAGAAAATAAAATCGGTAAACACTCCAACCAGCGTGACGTCTTCAGCTACCCCAACTACAGTGACTGACGTCAATCTACCCCACAACCGCCCATGCTTGCAAAGCTGAAAACGTCACGTCAGTTGGAGTGATTTCCGATTTCATTTTCTGTCCGCAGTCCACCTACATATTTAGCCGTGGGGGGTATATGGCGTGATGAGACTCGACGTGGTAATGCTTGATGAGACTTAACATGGTAGTGCTTGATGAGACTTGACGTGGACCTGCTTGATGAGACTTGACGTGGTAGTGCTGGATGAGACTTGACGTGGTAGTGCTTGATGAGACTTGATGTGGTAGTGCTTGATGAGACTTGATGTGGTAGTGCTTGATGAGACTTGATTTGGTAGTGCTTGATGAGACTTGATGTGGTAGTGCTTGATGAGACTTGATGTGGTAGTGCTTGATGAGACTTAATTTGGTAGTGCTTGATGAGACTTGATGTGGTAGTGCTTGATGAGAGTTGATGTGGTAGTGCTTGATGAGAGTTGACGTTGTAGTGCTGGATGAGACTTGACGTGGTAGTGCTTGATGAGACTTGATGTGGTAGTGCTTGATGAGACTTGACGTGGTAGTGCTTGATGAGACTTGATGTGGTAGTGCTTGATGAGACTTGATGTGGTAGTGTTTGATGAGACTTGATGTGGTAGTGCTTGATGAGACTTGACGTGGTAGTGCTTGATGAGACTTGATGTGGTAGTGCTTGATGAGAGTTGACGTGGTAGTGCTTGATGAGACTTGATGTGGTAGTGCTTGATGAGACTTGATGTGGTAGTGCTTGATGAGACTTGACGTGGTAGTGCTTGATGAGACTTGATGTGGTAGTGCTTGATGAGACTTGACGTGGACCTTCTTGATTAGACTTGATGTGGTAGTGTTTGATGAGACTTGACGTGGTAGTGCTTGATGAGACTTGATGTGGTAGTGTTTGATGAGACTTGATGTGGTAGTGCTTGATGAGACTTGACGTGGTAGTGCTTGATGAGACTTGACGTTGTAGTGCTTGATGAGACTTGACGTGGTAGTGCTTGATGTGACTTCACGTTGTAGTGCTTGATGAGACTTGACGTGGTAGTGCTTGATGAGACTTGACGTTGTAGTGCTTGATGAGACTTGACATGGACCTGCTTGATGAAACTTGACGTGGACCTGCTTGATGAGACTTGACGTTGTAGTGCTTGATGAGACTTGACGTGGTAGTGCTTGATGAGACTTGACATGGACCTGCTTGATGAAACTTGACGTGGACCTGCTTGATGAGACTTGACGTTGTAAAGCTTGATGAGAGTTGACGTAGTGCTTGATGAGACTTGACGTGGACCTGCTTGATGAGACTTGACGTTGTAATGCTTGATGAGACTTGACGTTGTACTGCTTGATGAGAGTTGACATTGTAGTGGTTGATGAGATTTGACGTTGTTGTGCTTGATGAGAGTTGACATTGTAGTGTTTGATGAGACTTGACGTTGTAGTGCTTGATGAGACTTTACGTTCTAGTGCTTGATGAGAGTTGACGTTGTAGTGCTTCATGAGACTTGACGCGGACCGGCTTGATGAGACCTGACATGGACCTGCTTGATGAGACTTGACGTGGACCTGCTTGATGAGACTTGACGTGGACCTGCTTGATGAGAGTTGACGCGGACCGGCTTGATGATACCTGACATGGACCTGCTTGATGAGACTTGACGCGGACCGGCTTGATGAGACCTGACATGGACCTGCTTGATGAGACTTGACGTTGACCTGCTTGATGAGACTTGACGTGGACCTGCTTGATGAGAGTTGACGTGGACCTGCTTGATGAGACTTGACATGGACCTGCTTGATGAGACTTCACGTTGACCTGCTTGATGAGACTTGACATGGACCTGCTTGATGAGACTTGACGTGGACCTGCTTGATGAGACTTGACGTAGACCTGCTTGATGATAGTTGACGTGGACCTGCTTGATGAGACTTGACATGGACCTGCTTGATGAGACTTGACGTAGACCTGCTTGATGATAGTTGACGTGGACCTGCTTGATGAGACGACGTGGACCTGCTTGATGAGAGTTGACGTGGTAGTGCTTGATGAGACTTGACGTGGTAGTGCTTGATGAGACTTGATGTGGTAGTGTTTGATGAGACTTGATGTGGTAGTGCTTGATGAGACTTGATGTGGTAGTGCTTGATGAGACTTGGTGTGGTAGTGCTTGATGAGACTTGATTTGGTAGTGCTTGATGAGACTTGACGTGGTAGTGCTTGATGAGACTTGATGTGGAAGTGTTTGATGAGACTTGATGTGGTAGTGCTTGATGAGACTTGACGTGGTAGTGCTTGATGAGACTTGACGTTGTAGTGCTTGATGAGACTTGACGTGGTAGTGCTTAATGTGACTTCACGTTGTAGTGCTTGATGAGACTTGACGTGGTAGTGCTTGATGAGACTTGACATGGACCTGCTTGATGAAACTTGACGTGGACCTGCTTGATGAGACATGACGTTGTAGTGCTTGATGAGACTTGACGTGGTAGTGCTTGATGAGACTTGACGTTGTAGTGCTTGATGAGACTTGACGTGGTAGTGCTTGATGTGACTTCACGTTGTAGTGCTTGATGAGACTTGACGTGGTAGTGCTTGATGAGACTTGACGTGGTAGTGCTTGATGAGACTTGACGTTGTAGTACTTGATGAGACTTGACATGGACCTGCTTGATGAAACTTGACGTGGACCTGCTTGATGAGACTTGACGTTGTAGTGCTTGATGAGAGTTGACGTAGTGCTTGATGAGACTTGACGTGGACCTGCTTGATGAGACTTGACGTTGTAATGCTTGATGAGACTTGACGTTGTTGTGCTTGATGAGAGTTGACATTGTAGTGGTTGATGAGACTTGACGTTGTAGTGCTTGATGAGACTTTACGTTCTAGTGCTTGATGAGAGTTGACGTTGTAGTGCTTGATGAGAGTTGACATTGTAGTGTTTGATGAGACTTGACGTTGTAGCGCTTGATGAGACTTTACGTTCTAGTGCTTGATGAGAGTTGACGTTGTAGTGCTTGATGAGACTTGACATGGACCTGCTTGATGAGACTTTACTTGGACCTGCTTGATGAGACATGACATGGACCTGCTTGATGAGACTGGACGTGAACCTGCTTGATGAGACTTGACGTGGACCTGCTTGATGAGAGTTGACGTTGTAGTGCTTGATGAGACTTGACGCGGACCGGCTTGATGAGACCTGACATGGACCTGATTGATGAGACTTGACGCGGACCGGCTTGATAAGACCTGACATGGACCTGCTTGATGAGACTTGACGTTGACCTGCTTGATGAGACTTGACGTGGACCTGCTTGATGAGAGTTGACGTGGACCTGCTTGATGAGACTTGACATGGACCTGCTTGATGAGACTTGACGTTGACCTGCTTGATGAGACTTGACATGGACCTGCTTGATGAGACTTGATGTGGACCTGCTTGATGAGACTTGACGTAGACCTGCTTGATGATAGTTGACGTGGACCTGCTTGATGAGACTTGACATGGACCTGCTTGATGAGACTTGACGTAGACCTGCTTGATGATAGTTGACGTGGACCTGCTTGATGAGACTTGACGTGGACCTGCTTGATGAGAGTTGACGTGGTAGTGCTTGATGAGACTTGACGTGGTAGTGCTTGATGAGACTTGATGTGGTAGTGCTTGATGAGACTTGATGTGGTAGTGCTTGATGAGACTTGGTGTGGTAGTGCTTGATGAGACTTGATTTGGTAGTGCTTGATGAGACTTGACGTGGTAGTGCTTGATGAGACTTGATGTGGTAGTGTTTGATGAGACTTGATGTGGTAATGCTTGATGAGACTTGACGTGGTAGTGCTTGATGAGACTTGACGTTGTAGTGCTTGATGAGACTTGACGTGGTAGTGCTTGATGTGACTTCACGTTGTAGTGCTTGATCAGACTTGACGTGGTAGTGCTTGATGAGACTTGACGTTGTAGTGCTTGATGAGACTTGACATGGACCTGCTTGATGAAACTTGACGTGGACCTGCTTGATGAGACTTGACGTGGTAGTGCTTGATGAGACATGACGTTGTAGTGCTTGATGAGACTTGACATGGACCTGCTTGATGAAACTTGACGTGGACCTGCTTGATGAGACTTGACATTGTAGTGCTTGATGAGACTTGACGTGGTAGTGCTTGATGAGACTTGACGTTGTAGTGCTTGATGAGACTTGACATGGACCTGCTTGATGAAACTTGACGTGGACCTGCTTGATAAGACTTGACGTTGTAGTGCTTGATGAGAGTTGACGTAGTGCTTGATGAGACTTGACGTGGACCTGCTTGATGAGACTTGACGTTGTAATGCTTGATGAGACTTGACGTTGTAGTGCTTGATGAGAGTTGACATTGTAGTGGTTGATGAGACTTGACGTTGTTGTGCTTGATGAGAGTTGACATTGTAGTGGTTGATGAGACTTGACGTTGTAGTGCTTGATGAGACTTTACGTTCTAGTGCTTGATGAGAGTTGACGTTGTAGTGCTTGATGAGAGTTGACATTGTAGTGTTTGATGAGACTTGACGTTGTAGCGCTTGATGAGACTTTACGTTCAAGTGCTTGATGAGAGTTGACGTTGTAGTGCTTGATGAGACTTGACATGGACCTGCTTCATGAGACTTTACATGGACCTGCTTGATGAGACATGACATGGACCTGCTTGATGAGACTTGACGTGGACCTGCTTGATGAGACTTGACGTGGACCTGCTTGATGAGAGTTGACGTTGTAGTGCTTGATGAGACTTGACGCGGACTGGCTTGATGAGACCTGACATGGACCTGCTTGATGAGACTTGACGTTGACCTGCTTGATGAGACTTGACGTGGACCTGCTTGATGAGAGTTGACGTGGACCTGCTTGATGAGACTTGACATGGACCTGCTTGATGAGACTTGACGTTGACCTGCTTGATGAGACTTGACATGGACCTGCTTGATGAGACTTGACGTGGACCTGCTTGATGAGACTTGACGTAGATCTGCTTGATGATAGTTGACGTGGACCTGCTTGATGAGACTTTACATGGACCTGCTTGATGAGACTTTACATGGACCTGCTTGATGAGACTTGACGTGGACCTGCTTGATGAGACTTGACGTAGACCTGCTTGATGATAGTTGAAGTGGACCTGCTTGATGAGACTTGACATGGACCTGCTTGATGAGACTTGACGTAGACCTGCTTGATGATAGTTGACGTTGACCTGCTTGATGAGACTTGACTTGGATCCGCTTGATGAGAGTTGACGTGGTAGTGCTTGATGAGACTTGACGTGGACCTGCTTGATGAGAGTTGACGTGGTAGTGCTTGATGAGACTTGACGTGGACCTACTTGATAAGACTTGACGTGGACCTGCTTAATGAGTTTTGACGTGGTAGTGCTTGATGATACTTGACATGGACCTGCTTGATGAGACTTGACATGGACCTGCTTGATGAGACTTGACATGGACCTGCTTGATGAGACTTGACGTGGACCTGCTTGATGAGACTTTATATGGACCTGCTTGATGAGACTTGACATGGACCTGCTTGATGAGACTTGACGTGGACCTTATTGATGAGACTTGACGTGGACCTGCTTGATGAGACTTGACATGGACCTGCTTGATGAGACTTGACGTGGACCTTCTTGATGAGACTTGACGTGGACCTGCTTGATGAGACTTGACGTGGACCTGCTTAATGAGTTTTGACGTGGACCTGCTTGATGAGACTTGACGTGGACCTGCTTGATGAGACTTGACATGGACCTGCTTGATGAGACTTGACGTGGACCTGCTTGATGAGACTTGACGTGGACCTGCTTTATGAGACTTTACATGGACCTGCTTGATGAGACTTGACATGGACTTGCTTGATGATAGTTAAAGTGGACCTTCTTGATGAGACTTGACGTGGACCTGCTTGATGAGACTTGACATGGACCTGCTTGATGAGACTTGACGTGGACCTGCTTGATGAGACTTTACATGGAACTTCTTGATGAGACTTGACGTGGACCTGCTTGATGAGACTTGACGTGGACCTGCTTGATGAGACTTGACGTGGACCTTCTTGATGAGACTTGACGTGGACCTGCTTGATGTAACGTGCCCTTAGAACACGTGACGTCACAGGATTTGGTGAGACGACCTGAAGTCATATGGATTGACGGAGTGACAAATTTGTTGGCGCGATCCGCATATCTTGATGGAAATGTATGTGACGATTTGACAGAAAAGTTTGACTTCATGTAACTTCCTAGTATTTGATGTTACAAGACAGGAAGTGGCATAACTAAAATAATTGTATGGCACGTGATATGGCATTGATTGCAAAGAACCTTGACATAACTGGTAGACGTGAACTGCTGAAGCGATGTATGTGTAGCTTGAAGTACCGCGGCTTGCTGGGACGATTTGATGTGAATCGACATGGTGTCATCTAGTCTTTCTTGCTTTCTGCGCTCAAGAAAGCAGCAAATATGGGGGCTGGACTTCCGCTCTTAGTATCACTATTATGACCATTATGTGTCGTCTCCAGAGAGACCTGTTTATTTTTCTTCGTCTGTTAACTTTATTATAAGCTACTATAGACCCTCCATATATTATCGACTGCTTTCGTTACTACTAATTTATTCGTTTATAACGATGTGCTACGAATGTTATCCTGATAAATAAAATGAGGTATATTTATATAAAAAAACAACTAATAAACAAACGTCGATTAATTGATTATAGCAAACACAGGCTTTGACGATTTATATTTTACCGTCTACACATTGAAGTTTGGATGGCGCCATTTTATCTCCTGTTCTGATCTTCTTTTTAGTTTACCTTTTCTCTTTTCACTGATACCGAAAGGTGTCGTGGTTTATATCATTTGTCGTTCTTGAGCTGCTCGAACTGTCTGAACTAGTGATTTTCCTTTGTTGTTACATGTCTCTGTCACTGCATCTATCCATCTTCTTCTAGGTCTCCCCCTTAGTCTTTTTCCATGCATTCTCGAGAAGAACGCCCTTGATGGTGATTGGTAAGGATTCATTCTGACCAGGTGGCCTAACCATTTAAGTTGTTGTTGTTGTTCTATATATTCTTGGCAGGGTTTTATTCCTACCATTTTTCTTATGGTTTCATTTGGTATTCTATCTCTTTTTGTGTTGTTTGTTACTTTTCTCAAGCATCGCATTTCACATGTATTGATCTTTCTTAAATGTTGGAAAGGGTCCTGTTCTGATCAATTATAACTAATTCCCTAATTCGTCTTTAGATTGTAACAGCTCCCTTTAGTCGCCATTCTCTGTAGGCTCTTTATTTATCTCATATTGCTTCCAAAGATGATGTCTAAGATTATTCATCATTATTAAGTGTCTATAAGGGTAACAATCTATGAAGAAAACATCAATGAAAAAAAAATATATGAAGAAACATCAATGAAAAAATCTATGAACAAAACATCTATGAGAAAATCTATGAAAAACAAATATATGAAAAAACATCTATTTTTGAAGACAAATGTATGAAAAAAATATGAAGAAACATCTAGGAAAAACTTATGAAGCTATATCTATGTGGAAAAAATCGATGAAAAAATCTACACAAAAAACATGTGCAAAAAACATTTATGAAAAATCTACAAAAAAAAAAACGTGCAAAAACATCTATGAAAAAATCTATGAAGAAACATCTATTTAAAAAAAAAAAGTATATGAAGAAACATCTATGAAAAAAAAATATTGAAAAATGAATGAAAGAAAGCATGAAAAAAACTAAGAAGGAAATCTGTTTTTTAAAAAAAAAGTGAAAAAAAAAAACAGTAAACCAAAATAATAATGGAAATGTTTGCAAAAGAAATCCATTAAAAACAAAAATGAGTGACACCAAACTAAAGCAATCACTTGAAAACTCAAAACGGCAACACAACATCATCATCATCCTGGCTCCACACTCAACACATACACGCACTGTATGTGGCACCCGGCTTCAGGCCTTGTTACAGCCTCATGAGCCATCTTCCAACCAAATCTAAACAGAAAACGGTGACACAATATCATGGAGTAATAGAACAAATAAGTATGTGTTAGCACTCGGAAAAATTAACAGACAAACAACAACAGAAAAAAACGAAGAACAATATATGGTCCGAAGTGGGATCGAACCCGTACTCCCTGGCACCGCGCCTTGCCACGAGAGGCCGAACGCTTGGCACACTGCCACTCAGCCAACTAAAAAAATTGGCTATTGTAGTAGTGTCTTCCACGAAAGGCGCTCTCAATGACTATAGCATAGGGTAACGATCTCAGACCGGAAATAAATTGTATATTTGTACTTTCCTATTAATGCAAGTATCTCCCAGTAGGGCTGAATACTTGTGTTGTAGACAAACATTTATTGGACGAAACAGCACGAATAGTAGTTTCCAGTGGTTATATACTGGTAACAAATAATAATACATAAATATTATTATATGGGGAACTTCGGAAGTTCCCCATATAATAATATTTATGTATTATTATTTGTTACCAGTATTTGACACAACATCATCCTGACTCCACACTCAACACATACACGCACTGTATGTGGCACCCGGCTTCAGGCCTTGTTACAGCCTCATGAGCCATCTTCAGGCCTTGTTACAGCCTCATGAGCCATCTTCAGGCCTTGTTACAGCCTCATGAGCCATCTTCAGGCCTTGTTACAGCCTCATGGGCCATCTTCAGGCCTTGTTACAGCCTCATGAGCCATCTTCAGACCTTGTTACAGCCTCATGAGCCATCTTCAGACCTTGTTACAGCCTCATGAGCCATCTTCAGGCCTTGTTACAGCCTCATGAGCCATCTTCCAATCAAATCTAAACAGAAAACGGTGACAGCCTAGTCCTCATCGATATCGATAAACAAACAACACATTGTCCTAACATTGCATTCGTCTCAATCATCATTATCATTAATAATCATTTCTTCATTTAACACAAGAAAAATAATCTGTACAGCTTTTCCTCCCTACTGGGGTCTGGAGGAGGGAGCGGAGCTGGGAGAGAATAAAGGCCGCTTGTTCAATGCGGTCACCGCGAGGTGCTAGTATCCGATTTTTTCCCCACCCAAATCACGGTTGTTTCTTCTTTCTAAAAATTGCACTTTAGTTCTATCTTGAAAATGTTGCGTCTTTTACTGATGAAAATTCTTCTTCTTCTGCGATCATGGATCATTCAGACTAGGACTGCGGACTTTCTTATGAAGGCAGCTGTCTGTTTAAGTGAATCTGTTGCCCCGTATAGTTTCTCTTCCAGGGAGGTGGGTGTGGACCACATTGTCCTTCTCAGGTCTGTGTACTGGGGGCAATCCTGTAGAACGTGTTTAGTTGTCATGTTATCCAGGGTACAGTGGCACTGACTGGTAGTTCCTATTTTGAGTTTGGTTTCTCATTTTGTTATTGCCAGTGCGTAGGCGAAGTAAGATGACTTGATCCCTTCTTGATAGTTGGAGGTATCCATCCCTCTCGTTATATTGTGAATGTTCTTGTTTCCATTTTTCATGGTACTGGAATTTGATGATGAATTTGGCTTTATCGTAGCTGACCAGATGGTTCTCTTGTGGTAATCTCCCTCCTTCTTTAGCTAATTTGTCTGCACGTTCGTTTCCGTGTATATTACAGTGTGATGGCATCCACTGGATGAACGGAAGTTATTGCACAGTTGGTCTTGGGTTATTCTCGAGTCATCTAGCTCACTGTTCCTGTGGAGTTTTTAGAGCTATTGGGATTGAACAGTGCATCAGTCAGTATCACCAATTTCTTGTGCACATTATTTTTGTGTTGTATAGACGGATGAAAGTGTCCGGAGGATAACACATTCCCTCATTCTTAAAATTGGTATGTAATGGAAGTGGTTTTAATTTGAGACACCACACACACACACCACAACACGTAAGATAGTTTAGCTAAAGCCAATAAGTATAACCTTTGAAATGTGGATTTATAAAAGAACTGGGTGGAAAGAAAAGAAAACAAACGATGAAGTCTTAAAACAGCTACAAATGAAAAGAAAACTACTAAACGTAATTCAAACAAGACAGATAAGATTTTTGGAGCATGTTAAAAGACACAGCAGCCTGCTAAAAGTAATATTGGAAAAAAATACAAGGTAAAAGAGGTAGAGGGAGAAAAAGACTAACATGTACGAGTAACACCAAAAGATGAACAAGTCAGCCTATGACAACATGCACCATCGAAGCAAGAGACAGAGTGGAATGGCGCTCCATGGTAGCCAAACTTCGATGTGGAGACGGCACTCGATGATGATGATGAAAATATGTTTGCGTGATATTTTGGTGGGAAAATAACTAAAGAATCAGCAAATCTGAGAACTTCGGGAGATACATTATTACAATCTTGACCAGACAATTTATACAGCTTCTGCTCATCATCATCATCATGCGTCTCCGCATCGAAGGTTGGCTACTATGGAGCGCCCTTCCGCCTGTCCCTAGCTTTGATAGTGCAGGTTTTCACAGACTGATTTGCCCACTTAAATCACTTTGAATGTGAGTAGAAGACGTGTATGTATGTTATCTCCCCTGTACGGCACTAATTAACAAATCTACTATAATATCAATGACAAACCCCTGTGCTCTGTTGGGGAAAAAAAAAAACAACTTTTGACCTTACATAGCCAATGATCTCCTTAATCCTTTCGTTGTTTAACAATTTCATTATTTCGTTATACTTTGTTTTTCACTATTTACACAATTTTTCTAATTCTTCGACATTTCCAGAACTTCAATTACCACCTCTCAAACCATTTGTAAACTCCATATGTTTCTATACAAATAAGACTAATAGACCTAACACTTAACTGTCCTTAGCTTCGGCTTCAATGGAATTTATTTCGATGTAAGAACAAGATTAACTTTGCTTTTAGTCATTCCTATACTTCAACGAGTTAACTTTGCCTGGATTCACCTCCGGTCTGCTAACAGAAGAAGAGTCTTCAATTAAAATACGAGAGTATTAAGCATTGACCATTAAAGCTAACGTCAGTTCGTAGAATTCTTCACTCGAAAATCCATTTACAGCACAGATGGATAGAAATACACTGTGACAGTGCGATGAAAGGATTTAGTATTTGATGAAGTGAATTATAACAGACAAACATACAGACAGGCAGACAGACATACAGACAGACATACAGACAGACAGACATACAGACAGACAGACATACAGACATACAGACATACAGACATACAGACATACAGACATACAGACATACAGACAGACAGACAGACACACAGATAGATAGATAGACAGACAGACAGACAGGCAGGCAGGCAGGCAGGCAGGCAGGCAGGCAGACAGACAGACAGACAGACAGACAGACAGACAGACAGACAGACAGACAGACAGACAGACAGACAGATAGATAGATAGATAGATAGATAGATAGATAGATAGATAGATAGATAGATAGATAGATAGATAGATAGATAGATAGATAGATAGATAGATAGATAGATAGATAGATAGATAGATAGATAGCATACATGTTTCAGCCCTTGGAAGCGAGAGATCATCTTGTTACCGGATGTAACTTGTTATTGCATCATATCCGGTTCATCTGTTTAAGTGTTTGCATGCGTCTTTTAGCCTGTCTATGATATATTCTACATTATTGCCCAATAATACATAGCACATCCTTATCCAATGATACATTTCACATCTCTGACCAATGATACATTTCATATCTCTGCCCATTGATATATTACACATCTGCGACAGGTGATTGATTTCACATCTCTGACCAATGATACATTTCACATCTCTGACCAATGATACATTTCACATCCCTGTCCAATGAAACGCTTCACATCTCCGACCAACGATACATTTCACATCTCCGCCCCATGATACATTTCTCTCTCTGATCAATGATACATTTCTCATCTCTTGACCAATGATACATTTCACACCTCTGACTAAAAATACATTTCACATCTCTGCCCGATGATACATTTCACACCTCTGACTAAAGATACATTTCTAATCTCTGACCGATGATACATTTCACATCACCGACTAAAGATACATTTCTCATCTCTGACCGATGATACATTTCACATATCTGCCCTATGATACAATTTACATCACTGACTAAAGATACATTTCTCATCTCTGACCGATGATACATTTCACATCACTGACTAAAGATACATTTCACATCTCTGCCAGATGATACATTCCACATCTCTGCCTGATGATACATTTCACATCACTGACTAAAGATACATTTCACATCTCTGCCAGATGATACATTCCCCATCTCTGACCGATGATACATTTCACATCACTGACTAAAGATACATTTCACATCTCTGCCAGATGATACATTCCACATCTCTGCCTGATGATACATTTCACATCACTGACTAAAGATACATTTCACATCTCTGCCAGATGATACATTCCACATCTCTGACCGATGATACATTTCACATCACTGACTAAAGATACATTTCACATCTCTGCCAGATGATACATTTCACATCACTGACTAAAGATACATTTCACATGTCTGCCAGATGATACATTTCACATCACTGACTAAAGATACATTTCACATCTCTGCCAGATGATACATTTCACATCACTGACTAAAGATACATTTCACATCTCTGCCAGATGATACATTTCACATCACTGACTAAAGATACATTCCACATCTCTGCCCGATGATACATTTCACATCTGTGCCCGATGATACATTTCACACCCCTGCCCAATGTCATCATCAGATTACATGTACTTTATAGAACGTTGCACTCAACTGCACATCTTGAAAAAAATAGGCCAACCGACACGTAATGTGATTAAATTAACGTTAGTGTCGGAACTGACGTCACAATAAGCAAGCAAAACAAAGCAACAGTGCAAAAGCGGAAGTCGTTCTAAACAGGAAATAATCCTTTCAAAAATAAGACTGCGAATATTAAAAGTAAAAAACAAAACGGTTTACCAATGTCTGAATTGCGCCCAGTTAGTCTGTATGGCATTTAATCAGTCGGACACTTAATCTGAATAACACTTAGTCTTGAATAGCACGAAGTCTATAATGGATTCGGTCTGAGTGGCATCAGACTATGACCCAACAAAAAATGGAAACAATAGTGATCAGTAGTTTATGTTTTCTATTATATCATTCAGTCTGGCATTGAAACTATCAAACAGAATGAACGCAACACTAAAACACAAATATGTAAAATAAACACAGAACTGTATAAGTAGTTAAACTAATAGAAATACAAGATAAACTACGATGTTTCGTCGAAAGCTTTAATCGGATACAGATTTTTTTTAAATACAAAGATTAACACGTTAGGCGCATTCTATTTTAAATTAAACAAATAAATATAAACACGAAAGCCGAATCCTGATATAGAAAATGGCTGAAAGACACTTGTATATATTTGTGTTTATCCCCACTTTAAAAAATAAAGGACACAGACTTAATAGCAAGAAGACAGAAGTAATGGTAGCAACAAAGAAAAAGAGATCACCACAATGTTCAATAAAGACAAGTGGAACAATATTAATACAGGTATATGAATTTAAATATATGGGAACAATTTTAACCTCTGATGGTAAATGTACAACAGAGGTGAGGTGCTGAATAGCTCAGGCAAAAGCAGCTTTCCAAAAAATGAAGAAGATACTGTGCAATCCATTTTTGACAATAGAAACATCAAAAATAGTTCTTAAATGTTATGTATAGCCAGTATTAACATATGGACGTGAATCATGGACAATAGAACAACAGACAAGAACATCAAAGGCTGTAGAAATGTGGTTTTACAGAAGAATATTGAGAATACCATGGGCAGCTAAGAAGAGTAATAAAAACGTTCTGAAAGAGGCTAAAGCAAAAGGGGAGCTAATTTCCAAAATTAGGCAGAAATAATGATCATTTTTTGGCCACGTAATGAGAAGGGAACAGCTGGAATATATTGTAACAACTGGGAAAATTTAGGGACGAAGAGATAGAGGGATGCAAAGAGAAAAGATACCAGACAGCTTAAGAGAATGGCTTGGCAGAAGGTCAACAACAGAAATGATAAATAGCTGCCGAGATCGAAAGTTGTGGAGAGACATGATCACCTACGCCAGCAGGCACGGTACTTGATGATGATGCTGATCTCCACTTCAGAAGAAAAGACTTCATCAATGAAAAAGGTGAAAGAGAAGGGAGTGAGAGAAAGTGCGAGTATATTTCCGTGGGGGCATTTAGATATGAATGATTGAAGCATAGCTAGCAATCAAACAATCAGAAATGTTTGTTATCTCTTACAAAACGTGAGAGTGGATGGAGAGAATAGAACGTCCATATATTTCACGGGATTTCTCTATTTCATAGACTTGGTGAAGGGAGGTTTGTTTTAATGCTGGGGAAATGGGGAGATTTGGGGATATATGGTTTCTCTAGAGGGATCTGATGATTCCATTAACGGCCTGGATGGGAAATGGGAAATGAGTAAGGAGAGATTTGTGAGAAATGTTAACCAACGACTGTGGGGATAAGGAGGAGGAGGTGGACAAGACAAAGGATCCTCATTGGAATTGGAGGGGAGAAGCAAGGTGGAGGTTATTATAGCTTGATGTATGGGAGGTAATGGAAGGCCCCGTGGGGAGGGATCATAGACGTCAAGTAAAGAGGAGGGGGGGGGGACTGGAGATAGAGAGATAGACATACATCAAGTGAAATGGGGAAAGGAGTTAGAAGGGGTGAGAGAAAAAATTCATGAAAGAGAGAGAGAGAGAGAGAGAGAGAGAGAGAGAGAGAGAGAGAGAGTCAGAGGAAAGAGCTAGAGAGGGTAAGCAAAAATATAAAACTAGAGGGAGGGGGGGGGGTTTAGAGTAGACGTCAGATATAGAATGAGAGGAAGCGAACATAAGACTTGAGAGAATAAGAGAGAGTGAGAGAGAGAGTGAGAGAGAGAGTGAGAGAGAGAGAATAAGAGAGAGTGAGAGAGAGAGAGTCAGAGGAAAGAGCTAGAGAGGGTAAGCAACAATATAAAACTAGAGGGAGGGAGGGGTTTAGAGTAGAAGTCAGATATAGAAGGAGAGGAAGCGAACACAAGACATAAGAGAGAGTGAGAGAGAGAGAGAGAGTGAGTTAAACGAGAAAACATATATAAAACAAGTGATGAAGAGAAAAAAGAAGAGCGAAAGTGACACATTAAAAGTAGAGATAACTAAAATAATAGGGAAAGAGAAAGGTGTAAAATATAAAGCCACAGATTAAATGAAGAAAACAGTGATGGAGACAGCATATAAGGACAGGTAATGTCAAATAACTGGAATTTCAAGTAAATAACGATGAAATGAGAAACAACATTGGAATTCTTCCAGTAATCGAAACAGAGAAAGTGGTTTGAAGATTTAATGGGCATAAACAACTCAGTACCAGCGTCAAGAACTTATAACAACAGAATGGAGTAGTCAAGATAAACCAGGTAGGTAGACCAAGAAGAAGCTGGATTGAGGAAATTTACGACATAATAAAACAATACAATATCACCATGTGCCAAGCCACAGAAAGTGCCCTTGATAGAAAACACATCATTGACTTAAGCCTGCGACGCCTACCTGCAAAAAGAGAACTGGATAAAAGAAAGAAAGAAAGACAGAAAGGAAGAAAGACAGAAAGAAAGAAAGAAAGAAAGAAAGGAAGAAAGACAGAAAGGAAGAAAGACAGAAAGAAAGAAAGAAAGAAAGAAAGAAAGAAAGAAAGAAAGAAAGAAAGAAAGAAAGAAAGACAGAAAGGAAGAAAGAAAGAAAGAAAGAAAGAAAAAGAAAGAAAGAAAGAAAGAAGAAAGACAGAAAGACAGAAAAAAATAAAGAAAGGAAGAAAGAAAGACAGAAAGGAAGGAAGAAAGAAAGAAAGAAAGAAAGGAAGAGAGAAAGACAGAAAGGAAGAAGGACAGAAAGACAGAAAGAAAGAAAGGAAGGAAGAAAGAAAGATAGAAAGGAAGGAAGAAAGACAGAAAGATAGAAAGGAAGAAAGACAGAAAGAAAGAAATAAAGAAAGAAAGGAAGAAAGACAGAAAGGAAGAAAGACAGAAAGAAAGAAAGACAGAAAGAAAGAAAGTAAGAAAGAAAGAAAGGAAGAAATAAAGACAGAAAGACAGAAAGACATAAAGGAAGAAAGAAAGAAAGAAAGAAAGGAAGAAAGAAAGAAAAAAGACAGAAAGGAAGAAAGACAGAAAGACAGAAAGAAAGAAAGAAAGGAAGAAAGAAAGAAAGACAGAAAGGAAGAAGACAGAACGACAGAAAGAAAGAAAGAAAGAAAGACAGAAAGGAAGAAAGACAGAAAGACAGAAAGAAATAAAGAAAGAAAGGAAGAAAGAAAGAAAGACAGAAAGGAAGAAAGAAAGAAAGAAAGGAAGAAATACAGAAAGAAAGAAAGAAAGAAAGGAAGGAAGAAAGAAAGAAAGAAAGAAAGAAAGAAAGAAAGAAAGAAAGAAAGAAAGAAAGAAAGAAAGAAAGAAAGAAAGAAAGAAAGAAAGAAAGAAAGAAAGGAAGGAAGGAAGGAAGGAAGGAAGAAAGAAAGAAAGACAGAAAGGAAGAAAGAAGAAGAAAGAAAGAAAGAAAGAAAGAAAGAAAGAAAGAAAGAAAGAAAGAAAGAAAGAAAGAAAGAAAGAAAGAAAGAAAGAAAGAAAGAAAGAAAGAAAGAAAGAAAGAAAGAAAGAACAGAAGAAAGAAAAAAAGGAGAAGAATGTAAAATAACAGAACAACATAGAGAGGAACACAAATTGTGAAGGAAGAAACATGAAAGAATTAAATAGATAGGTGAGTGAAGACAGAAACAGAAAACAGAAAAAAGTAAAAACCGCAGGTATAATGTGAAGGGAGGATGAGGAGAGGTAGATGAGTAGGGAACAATGGGAAGGGAACAATGGGTAGTGAACAATGGGTAGGGAACAATGGGTAATATATAATTAAAGTAAAAGGAAGAAGATGGGGAAAATGGACATAGACAAGAGAAGAAGAACAAAGAAAGACATAACGTAAGAGAAAAAAAGTGTGGGGAAGGAATCAGATTTCGGCATAACATGAGAGAAATAAAGTGTTGGGAAGGAGTGAGATATAGACATAATGTGAGAGAAATAAAGTGTGGGGAAGGAGTGGGATATAGACATAATGTAAGAGAAATAAAGTGTGGGGAATGAGTGAGATATAGACATAATGTGAGAAAAATAATGTGTGTGAAAGGACTGAGATATAGACACAATGTGAGAGAAATAAAGTGTGGGGAAGGAGTGAGATATAGACATAATGTGAGAGAAATAATGTGGGGTAATGAGTGAGACATAGACAAGTGAGATAAATAAAGTGTGGGGGAGGAGTGAGATGTAGACAAGTGAGAGAAATAAAGTGTAGACAAGTGAGAGAAATAAAATGTGGGAGAGGAGTGAGATATAGACATAAAGTGAGAGGAATAAAGTGTGTGAAAGGGTTGAGATATAGACATAATGTCAGGGAAATAAAGTGTGGTGGAGGTGTGAGATATAGATATAATGTGAGAGAAATATGGTGTGGGGGAGGTGTGAGATATAGATATAATATGAGAGAAATAAAGTGTGTGAAAGGGTTGAGATATAGACATAATGTCAGGGAAATAAAGTGTGGTGGAGGTGTGAGATATAGATATAATGTGAGAGAAATAAGGTGTGGTGGAGGTGTGAGATATAGATATAATGTGAGAGAAATGAGGTGTGGGGGAGGTGTGAGATATAGATAAAATGTGAGAGAAATTAGATGTGGGGGAGGTGTGAGATATAGACATAATGTCAGGGAAATAAAGTGTGGTGGAGGTGTGAGATATAGATATAATGTGAGAGAAATGAGGTGTGGGAGAGGTGTGAGATATAGATATAATGTGACAGAAATAAAGTGTGGTGGAGGTGTGAGATATAGATAAAATGTGAGAGAAATAAAGTGTGGTGGAGGTGTGAGATATAGATAAAATGTGAGAGAAATGAGGTGTGGGGGAGGTGTGAGATATAGACATAATGTCAGGGAAATGAGGTGTGGGGGAGGTGTGAGATATAGATAAAATGTGACAGAAATAAAGTGTGGTGGAGGTGTGAGATATAGATATAATGTGAGAGAAATAAGGTGTGGGGGAGGTGTGAGATATAGATATAATGTGAGAGAAATGAGGTGTGGGGGAGGTGTGAGATATAGATAAAATGTGAGAGAAATGAGGTGTGGGGGAGGTGTGAGATATAGATAAAATGTGACAGAAATAAGGTGTGGGGGAGGTATGAGATATAGATAAAATGTGACAGAAATAAGGTGTGGGGGAGGAATGAGATATAGATTTCATGTGAGAGAAATAAAGTGTGGGGAATGAGTGAGATATATAGACATCTTCTTCTTCTTCTACCTTTCATCTCCCTGTGGAGCATAGGTCTTCAACAAACACTTTCCATGCCGTTCTGTTTCTTGACATTGTTTTAAAATCATTCCATGTCTTCCCCATCATCTTCATCTCTGCTTTCATCTATCTTATCCATGAATAATTTGGTCTTACTCTTTGCCTATATCCTAGGGAATTCCAAAAAAGGGCCTGTTGTATAATACACTAAGTTGGCTTCCACAGTGTGTGTCCTACCCAGCTCCATCGTCTTCGCTGTATATCTTTATCCACTGGTGTTTGACTGGCACATTTCCATAATTCTATGTTAGTGATGTTGTCCTCCCATTGCCATCATTATATTCCGTGTACGCGTCCATTAATGAAGGTCTGTATCTTCGTGATTGTCATTTTTGCTGTTCTCCATGTTTCACAGCCACATAACAATACTGACATCACATTGGAGCTGAAAATTTTTATTTTTGCATTTAACCACATTTCTTTGGACTTCCATGTTTCCTAATGCAAAAAATGCCCCTCTTGCTTTTGATATCCTTATTTTGGTATAATTCTCTTTTCCTCCCTCTTTGTCTATATTACTGCGCATATATATTAAGATTGTACGTCTAATAGATGTATTTCTCCTATTGTTATATAGTTACTGCCAAATGCATTGATTTTCATAATTTTTGTGTTATCTCTTTTTATTTGCAGTCCCAGATGTTGTGATCTCTCATCAAGTATACTCGTTTTATCTTGCATCTGTTGATGGTTGCATTCGTTGTTGTGAAGGAGTGGCTTAATGTGAGAGAAATAAAGTTGGGGAAGACGTGATTTATATATATATATATATATATGACACCTTGAACAATTGGTTGAGATGACGATATGAACAATTGGTTGAGTTAACGATATGAACAATTGGTTAGTTAACGATATGAACAATTGGTTAGTTAACGATATGAACAATCGATTGAGCAACATTTATTAGACAGACTAGACTGTTCAGTGATAGAAGTGACTGTGATAAATAAGAGCATAGGAATCGAACTCCAGCAATACAATCACCACCTAATGTGACGAGATATAAATGTTACCATCTTCCAATTACGAGTAGGACACGACCTACATTTGATACCACACGTACACAAGTGCAAGATTAGTCAAACTGACATGTGTATTCATAAATAAGCATTACATCTGGATCACACATCCTTAAAGACTTGGATCATCATCATCATGTGCCATACCGGTTGGCGTAGGCGATCATGTCCTTCCATAATCTTCTATCTACAGTGCATCGTATCAGTTCTGTTGTTGACTATTTTCCATGCCATGACACCAAGCTATCCAGTATTTTCTCTCTTTGTCGTCCGCGATCTCTCTTTCCTTTTATTTTGTCAATTGTAACCAAGTATTCAAACTTCACTCTTCTCATGATGTGCCCGAAAAATGTTGATTGTTTCTTTCTGGTGTTTTTAGGAGCTCCCTTTTTTGTGTTGGCCTCTTTGAGAATGTCCTCATTGGTCTTTTTAGCTGTCCAGGGAACTTTCAACATTCCTCTGAGAAATCCCGTCTTTGTGGCCTCTAATCGTCTTTTCATTTGTTTGTCTACTGTCCATGATTCGCTTCCATAGGTCAGAATTGCTTCTATATAGCACCGATGAACTAAGACCTGGATACAGTATGATAATGACCTTGAATCGGTAGCCATAAATAGACTTCACGATGTCAAGGTGGGAGATGTCAGACGAGAGCGCTATGTAGGAATCCAAAGAAGACTTGTCAACAAACACAACACTGTGCCGTTAGCCGCTGCACAATGAGGGGTTTATTTCGTAAAAGATCTCAGCACTCATGGACTGGCCCGATGTGCAATGAATGCGACCTGTCGACTAAATTAAACTAAGCAAAAGTATCCAGTATGATACACTGAGAGGTGTCTACTAGCCTAAAGAGATACCCAGAACACAAAAACTAAACTCTAAAGCACTTACAATGGTCGTTAAAGGCAATCACATTCAACAAAAAGACAAACTTGCAGGCACTGACCTTATTGTAGAAGTGTAATAGAAATGAGAAAGAGAGTTCATTGGTGCTATATAGAACGAATTCTGATCTATGGAAGCGAATCATGAACAGTATATAAACAAATGAAAAGACGATTAGAGGCCACAGAAATGGGATTTCTTAGAAGAATGTTGAAATATGTTCGGAATTGGAGTCTACAACGATGGCCTAACATTATCAAGCGCTATACATTTTTTAAAAAAATACGATGATCATCATTTTCAAGAAGATGTGAACTTCCGGTATATGGTGGATAGGCGGCGGGGACAATTGAAGGCTATGCATGAAAAGTGTTCCTTGTTGCAGTTTCCTCATATTCCAAGTCCGGCTTGTTGCAGGAGCTACCGAGTTACGTGCTCTGTGCACACCGTGAGCTGTGTCTCATCCGTTTTGATCATGTTTCGATATTCCAATTGTTTACGATGAATGATGATATCGTATGACAGGGAACAGTTGGCTGTGTTCACTTTCTGCGCAGTTTCGCCTTATATCTTTTGGCGTGTGCTGAGACTGCTACGATGGGGACTACAGTTACCTTTCTTTGTTTGGGAGATGAGATATTAATTCGGATGATTTCCCTGGCACGGGCGGTTGAGCAGTTATGGATTTCGTTTGCAGTGATACCGGGGCCTTCCATAACCAATGTTGAAAGTTCCCTGGACAGCTAAAAAGACCAATGAGGAAATTCTCAAAGAGGCCAACACAAAACGGCAGCTCCTAAAAAACAACAAACAGAAACAATCAACATTTTTCTGGCACATCATGAGAAGAGGAAAGTTGGAATACTTGGTTACAACTGGCAAAATACAGGGAAAGAGAGATCGCGGACGACAAAGAGAGAAAGTACTGGATAGTTTGGTGTCATGGCATGGAAAATAGTCAACAACTGAACTGATACGTTGCACTGTAGATAGAAGATTGTGGAAGGACATGATCGCCTACGCCAACCGGTATGGCACATGATGATGATGATGATGACCTTATTGTACAAAAGAAGTGTAAGACAAACACGTAGTAGAGAAACTTTTATTATCACTTGCGATATACGACTGTCAAACTATTCAAGGAACATGCAATATTAAAGATCTATAAGTTTCTACTTTAGCCAGTATGTAATTGATAGTGTGCCACCATATGTGTGTCATTAATCTTCTATCCAGCATGTAACTGATAGTGTGCCACCATATGTGTGTCATTAATCTTCTATCCAGCATGTAACTGATAGTGTGCCACCATATGTGTGTCATTAATCTTCTATCCAGCATGTAACTGATAGTGTGCCACCATATGTGTGTCATTAATCTTCTATCCAGCATGTAACTGATAGTGTTCCTTCGTACATCAGTGATCAATGTTCTAACAGTCATGTAACTGACAGTGTTCCTTCGTACATCACTGATCAATGTTCTAACAGTCATGTAACTGACAGTGTTCCTTCGTACATCAGTGATCAATGTTCTAACAGTCATGTAACTGATAGTGTTCCTTCGTACATCACTGATCAATGTTCTAACAGTCATGTAACTGACAGTGTTCCTTCGTACATCAGTGATCAATGTTCTAACAGTCATGTAACTGACAGTGTTCCTTCGTACATCAGTGATCAATGTTCTAACAGTCATGTAACTGTCAGTGTTCCTTCGTACATCAGTGATCAATGTTCTAACAGTCATGTGACTGAAAGTGTTCCTTTCATATATCTGTGATAAATTTTCTTTCCAACTTGTAATCGATAATGTTCCTTCAAATATCTGTGATCAACCTTCTATATTTACAGTATCTTTGGTTATCCAATGTGTTAGACGAATGACAGGAAACAGTCTGACAGATAAGATCAGAAATGAAGAACTGAGAAGAAAGCTAGGAATAGCCCCCGCCATATCATATATAAAGAAACAATATATAAAATGTTTTGGCCACGTGACACGACAGAAAGATCGTGACACAACACAACGAGCCCTCAATAAACGTTTCGAGAATACCAGACCCAAGGGTCGACCACGAAAAAGATGGATCGACGGAATACTAGAAGCACTAGGAAACATAACAGCAGCAGAGGGGAACAGAAGAGCAAAAGACCGCAAATTATATCTCCCCTCGACGCTGAAAGGCAAATGAAGAAGAAAAGAGGAAGAACCTTCTATCAGTCATGTAACTGATATTGTTCCTTCATATATCTGGTGTTAATCTTCTTCCCAGCATGCAGGTTGCAGAGAAAGAATCGTGTAACAAAAGGACATTGTCAGAGTCTAGGCATGGTGATCCTAAAACAAAGGCATAGACTCGTGTTCCTCAATCTAACTGTTGTCCTGGTTATTTCCCTTTCATCATCATCAATCAGTGCCGTCTCCGCATCGAAGGTTGGCTACCATGGAGCGCCATTCCACTCTGTCTCTCGCATGGATGGTGCAGATTGCCATAGGCTGACTTGTCCATCTTTTGATGTTACTCGTCCATGTTAGTATTGGTCTGCCTCTGCCTCTTTTACCTTGTATTTTCCCTTCTAATATTACTTTTATTAGACTGTTGTGTCTTTTAACATGACCAAAAAATTCCATTTGTCTTACTCTAATTGTGTTTAGTAGTTCTTTCTTCATTTTTAGTTGTTTTAAAACTTCCTCGTTTGTTTTCTTTTCCTTCCATCCAATTCTACCTATTCTTCTATAAATCCACATTTCAAAGGTCTCAATTTTCTGTTCTGTTTTCTTGTCTAATGTCCATGTTCCTGCACCATACAGGAATATTGAGAAGATGTAACATTTTGCTATTCTTAGTTTTAGCCCTGGTGTTATTTGGTTTGATGTTAATATAATTTTCATGGCATTGAAATTACTTTTATCCATTCATATTCTTTTATTTATTTCAGTTGTACATTTTCCATCACAGGTTATAGTATGTCCCAGGTAGTTGTAGCTCTGAACTGTCTCTAGATGTATTCCTTCAACTTTGATATTTAATTGTAGGTCTTGTAAATTTTCTTTGTTTATGATCATAGTTTTAGTCTTTTTGATATTGATATCTAGTCCATATTTTTTGCTTGTCATGTTTATTACATTAAGTAATTGTTGTAGGATTTTCTTTAGGATGTTCTGCTAGTAGTACAGTATTATCAGCATATCTTAGGTTATTGATTATCTTCCCATTAATGTTAAGGCCTGGTATCGCATTTATGATTTTAAAGATTTGCTCAGTGTATAAATTGAACAAGCTTAGTGATATGATGCATCCTTGTCTTACTCCTCTTTTTATATCAATGGGTGTAGAGTTCTCCTTGTTATATTTTATTATTGCTGTTTGCTCCCAGTACAAATTACATATCAGTCGTATGTTTGTGTCATCCAGATTTATATCTTTTAGGCAGTCTATAAGTTGGTTATGGTGTACTCTATCAAATGCTTTGGTGTAGTCTATAAAGCAGGCATATATTGGTTTGTTTACTTCTGTGTACTTTTCAATCAATGTTCTCATGCAGAATATGGCTTTTTTTGTTCCACTGTTTTTCCTGAATCCGAATTGCTGCTCATCTAATTCATTATTAATTTTATTCTGAATCCTTCCTTGTATAACATTTAGTAAAATTTTGGTTACCTGGCTCATTAGGCTTATTGTTCTAAAATCGCTGCATTCAAATGCACCATTCTTTTTAGGCAATGCTATAAAAGTTGATGTTTTTAGATCCGTTGGTATGTATCCTGTACGGTATATGTCATTGCATATGTCTGTGATCACTTCAATGCCAAAATCTTCTAGTGCCTGTATCATCTCTATCTGTATATTGTCAGGTCCTGCTGCTTTTCCCTTTTTCATTGTTTTTATAGCTTTTTCTACTTCAGATTTTAGTATTTTATAGCGGGATGTACATTTTATAAATGGTTTTTTGTCCCTTTCGTCATGAAATAATTCTTTTACGTATTCCTGCCATCTATCGATTATGTCTTTGTTGTCTGTTAGCATCCTTCCCTCTTTGTTTGCAATACACCCGTTTCCTGCAGCTTTTTTGTCTTTATTAGTCATTCTTTTTATTTCTGTGTGCATTCCTCTTAAATTTTGTTTACTTTCCATAGTTTCTACTTCTAGACATCTTTGGTTGAGCCAGTCTTCTTTTGCCTTTTTGCACATTTTTCGCATTTCATATTTTCCTTTAGTTGCCCGTTATTAAACTCTTACCACATGGGAGACAACCAAATATCAATATGTCTGATTAACATTCCGTCCAGCTTTTCTCAATTCGCCTGGACCAGTTTAAGGACAGGAAGTTTGTGTCATGTCGAACTGAACTCAAGGAGTGCATGTTCAAAACAAGCTTCTGCACCAAAGAAACATGTGCAGTGTGTTTTTTTTAAATATTTTTTTCCATTTGTGCTGCATTCAAAATTGTGTCAAGAAGCTGCAAAGTAAAAAAGTATTGCGCAACTGAAGGCTTTCATGGGAACGCAGAACACACACACACCACACAAAGAAAAATGAAGAAAATATAAAATGAAAATAAAGAGAGAAAAATTAAAATCGATTGAAATATTTTGTTTCGGGATTGAGTGGGAGAGTTCTGAATAATTGCGCAAACGCGTTCGTTTTGTGAGAAATGAATTAGACCGAATTTTTTAGATCTTTATAAATAAATACTATTTTTAGATCTTTATAAATAAATACTATTTTTTAGATATTTATAAATAAATACAATTTTTTAGATATTTATAAATAAATACTATTTTTAAATCTTTATAAATAAATGCAATTTTTTAGATCTTTAAAAATAAATACTATTTTTTTAGATCTTTATAAATAAATACAATTTTTCTTTGTTGCCAAGAACAGTTTGAAGTAATGACAAATTATGTAAAGTCAGCACAACTAGATTATCGATGCTAAAAATCAGAAAAATGACAGATATAACGATACCATACAAAGTAGTGCTAAAGTTCAGGTCTGATAAGCATGGATAATGAAAGATGTAAAATAGGTTAATTAGCATCTTATCAAAGATGGATAATAAAAGATATTATAACAAAAGTTAGTTGACATCTTATCAGACATGGATAATAAAAGATACAACAAAGGTTAGTTGACATCTTATCAAAGATGGATAACTAAAGATACTGTAAAATAGGTTAGTTGGCAGTTTATTACTCAGTTCAAGAAGATATAAATCATTTAGACTTTCTTCTACAAAAGAGCAGATTTGAATCGGAGCTCATAATGACGGCATATCGTGTTGTACACATGGACAACATAAAACAATGAAAGTAGAAAATAAGAGGCGAACATCCTTTCTTGGATGTTAACTTGAAACACCTATAAGTCATAACATTATATTGAGTTATTGAGTTATTGGCGGGTCTTCATCATATCACTCCGAACATGTCCATAGGTGCTCAGATCCCCTCCTCAGCAAGTCTCGAAGTGTCCAGCGACTGACGACTCCAGTTCTGTGTTGATTAATTAGTCTTCTTACACGGCCACTAAGTTTCTTGTTTCTGGCTATGCCCAATTTAACTCCCATCTCTTTCATTCAAAGGAATGAGATGGACTCATGCCATTCCCATCAACATTGATGATGTCCACCCGATCCATTGGTTGACCGTTCTCAACAATAGCACAGCCAGCCAACCTGTCCACCCTTTCATTTCTTCGTACTCCCGCATGTCGTGGGACGTAGACAAAGGTGACCTTACTTATTTTTGCCTTCTGCAATGACTCCACTCATTGCATACGTACAGAACCAGCCTCCACCATTTTTTATCATGCTCATCAAATCACTTAGTATACAGGCGTGGGTGTAGTCTTGTAACTCTAACCAGATGAATGCCTTGGTCACTGCTATCACATCCATCGTTCTGATTCTCGTGGTCATAACGTATGCACCACTGTCTTCCTTGACTACTCTGCCTACCGAGCGTGCTGTAAATGCCCCTTTGGTGTCATATTACAGATCTGTCTGTATAGAAAACTGCATCTTTCTCATCAGTGTTATCCCAGATGAGACTGTTGACCTCCGCATTGACCACGACTGAGTCATGTTTCCTACATTTCCTGTCGAGTGTGTCAAAAACATTATATGCTTGCTATATATGGGAACGTGTATGTACAATGTATTTTGCAACAGCAAGAAAAATGTCAGTCCTACTCCCTAATGTTGAGCTAAATATGTGTGTGTGTGTGTGTGTGAACGTGTATGTGCGTGTGTGTGTGAACGTGTATGTGCAACAGCAACAAAAATATCAGTCCTACTCCCTAATGTTGAGCTAAATATGCTAAAATAATGGAATATACATGCCCTGGCCCAAATTTGCATTCTACTTAAGTGAAAAAAAACACAACCAAAAGTTTAAAAAAAACATAGCGTACCAGTCTCTTGATAAAAAAAAGCAGGTGACATTATTGTCGGTGACAGAAAATGGAAACAAAGCCAAAGCGAATGCTAATTCCACAGCTTTGGAATGAAGGAAATCAAACATGTTTGAAGCTTTCTAAAAACCTGGAGCATCCCGGACGGTCCACATAGTTGAGAGCAAGTTAAAGTTAATAGCAGGTGATGGATTTGTGCGAAAAAAGGGTGATGGGTGGGCTAGAATTTTGGGCACAAAGGACTATCGGCGTGTCTCCCAAACCGTTCGAGCTGGGTCAATGAGAAGTGTAGAAATCATAGGTAAATCCATCATCTCTCGTGGCAAGGTGCTATGTCGAGGAGTACGGATTCGATCTTGTTTCGGACTGTAAGTTCTTTATCTTTGTCGATTATTTGTGGATTTTTTCGAGTGTTGCAAATATACCTCTTCCCCTGAAATCGTTGGTAGAAAGCAAATGGCAGCGCGTCAGAGGGTAAGCCCAACGGTATTTAATGTGTGATAGAGAGGGTAAGCCCGACGGTATTTAATGTGTGATAGAGAGGGTAAGCCCAACGGTATTTAATGTGTGATAGAGAGGGTAAGCCCATCGGTATTTAATGTGTGATAGAGAGGGTAAGCCCGACGGTATTTAATGTGTGATAGAGAGGGTAAGCCCGACGGTATTTAATGTGTGATAGAGAGGGTAAGGCCGACGGTATTTAATGTGTGATAGAGAGGGTAAGCCCGACGGTATTTAATGATTGATAGAGAGGGTAAGCCCAACGGTATTTAATGTGTGATAGAGAGGGTAAGCCCGACGGTATTTAATGTGTGATAGAGAGGGTAAGCCCGACGGTATTTAATGTGTGATAGAGAGGGTAAGCCCGACGGTATTTAATGTGTGATAGAGAGGGTAAGCCCGACGGTATTTAATGTGTGATAGAGAGGGTAAACCCGACGGTATTTATTATGTGATAGAGAGGGTAAGCCCGACGGTATTTATTATGTGATAGAGAGGGTAAGCCCGACGGTATTTAATATGTGATAGAGAGGGTAAGCCCGACGGTATTTAATGTGTGATAGAGAGGGTAAGCCCGACGGTATTTAATATGTGATAGAGAGGGTAAGCCCGACGGTATTTAATGTGTGATAGAGAGGGTAAGCCCGACGGTATTTAATGTGTGATAGAGAGGGTAAGCCCGACGGTATTTAATGTGTGATAGAGAGGGTAAGGCCGACGGTATTTAATATGTGATAGAGAGGGTAAGGCCAACGGTATTTAATATGTGATAGAGAGGGTAAGGCCGACGGTATTTAATATGTGATAGAGAGGGTAAGGCCGACGGTATTTAATGTGTGATAGAGAGGGTAAGGCCGACGGTATTTAATATGTGATAGAGAGGGTAAGGCCGACGGTATTTAATATGTGATAGAGAGGGTAAGGCCGACGGTATTTAATATGTGATAGAGAGGGTAAGGCCGACGGTATTTAATGTGTAATAGAGAGGGTAAGGCCGACGGTATTTAATGTTAACTGTTAATTAGGAACTAAACAGGAATAATTACACACTTTAAAAAAAAAACCGGATAATTTTGTCATCTGTGCTCACAGAGCCTCAGAAATATACGAGATAAAGAGCTTAAATTATTGCCGCGTAGGCCAACATTTGTCATGGGAAAATGTCATTATTTTGTTCGGAAGAGCTGATCTGTTTCATTTTTTTTTTTATTCATTTTTATTTTTCTCCTTCTCGTTTTCCATTTTATATATCTTGACGCCCATCCTACCTCTCCTCATGTAGTATTAATTTCTCTCTCCCTTCTTATTTCAACATCCTACTTTCCTAGCCATCCACTTGATCATCTAACATGTAGTTATAGATAATTGTGCTTCACCGTTTGTTGTCGTTGTCCTTGTATTCTGAAGAAGGCCACAGGCCGAAACGTCAGTATTGTGTTGTGTTCCTTGCTTATAAAGCTGTCATCGTACCTTGGAGTGTCTAACACACCACACCACTGGCTCCCTAATATGTTTCATCCTATCCTGCTGAAATATATATTTGGATCAAAAGACTATAAAACGCCCGTGCACTAGCTGTCGAAATATACACAGAAATGCCATCTTTCACTTCTCCATACAGAATAGTCTTGTCAGGCCAGGTGATCAAGTAAATTACGTGGTCGAACCATTTCTTTTTGCCTTTCTTCACAACAATCTGAACATGGCCATGTACTCCACTTGCTCGTTGTATCCTTGTGCCAACGTTCTAAGTCCGAGACACGACCTACATCAGAAATGTTCAAAACCTTATGGTAACATGTCATCTACATAGCTTGTATTCCCTTCTGTAGCTCTTCTTTAAGGGTTTATGTTTTGAGAGCGAATAGAAAAGTTGATATAACCAGAGCGTGTGCATAAGTCTGCTTTTAAAGCCAAGTGTGGTGGATGTCCTTATCTTGTTTGGTCACTACTCAAGAATCATATAAAAGAGAGTGGACTCAGGGACGATCGAACAATTAACAGAGGGAGCTCAAAGATGCTGGGACAGTCTGGATCACAATGACCTATTTCTGGAAAGTATGTCTCGCCGCAATCAGACTTGCCTTGATGGGGAAGATAACATTAATACTGTACTGAATTAAGATTTAGTAGATAGGGGAGATAGAAGGCAACATTAATACTGTACTGAATTAAGATTTAGTAGATAGGGGAGATAGAAGGCAACATTAATACTGTACTGAATTAAGATTTAGTAGATAGGGGAGATAGAAGGCAACATTAATACTGTACTGAATTAAGATTTAGTAGATAGGGGAGATAGAAGGCAACATTAATACTGTACTGAATTAAGATTTAGTAGATAGGGGAGATAGAAGGCAACATTAATACTGTACTGAATTAAGATTTAGTAGATAGGGGAGATAGAAGGCAACATTAATACTGTACTGTATTTAGTTTTAGTAGAAAGGGGTAATATAAGGCAACATTAATACTGTACTAAATTAAGATTTAGTAGATAGGGGAGATAGAAGGCAACATTAATACTGTACTAAATTAAGATTTAGTAGATAGGGGAGATAGAAGGCAACATTAATACTGTACTGTATTTAGTTTTAGTAGAAAGGGGTAATATAAGGCAACATTAATACTGTACTGTATTTAATTTCAGTTGAAAAGGGGTAATATAAGGCAACATTAATACTGCACTGCATTCAGATTTAGTAGAGAGGGGAGATAGAAGGCAACATTAATACTGTACTGAATTCAATTATAGGATATAGAGGAGATAGAAGCCAACATTAATACTGTACTGAATTTAATTTGAGTAGATAGGGGAGATAGAAGGCAACATTAATACTGTACTGAATTTAATTTGAGTAGATAGGGGAGATAGAAGGCAACATTAATACTGTACTGAATTTAATTTGAGTAGATAGGGGAGATAGAAGGCAACATTAATACTGTACTGAATTTAATTTGAGTAGATTGGGGAGATAGAAGGCAACATTAATACTGTACTGAATATAATTTGAGTAGATAGGGGAGATAGAAGGCAACATTAATACTGTACTGAATTTAATTTGAGTAGATAGGGGAGATAGAAGCCAACATTAATACTGTACTGAATTTAATTTGAGTAGATAGGGGAGATAGAAGGCAACATTAATACTGTACTGAATTTAATTTGAGTAGATAGGGGAGATAGAAGGCAACATTAATACTGTACTGAATTCAGTTTTAGTAGATAGGGGACATATACATCTTCCACTGGACATTGAGTTTTTAAATATTTTTTTTCAATTTTCTTTATTTCTGTGAGTGTGTTGCATTTGGGAAAACATGACAGTCTTTGTTTTAGAAAAATACTGATATTGTGTGTGTATTTGTGTGTGTGTTAATGTGTGTGTATGTGTTTCTGTGCGTGTGTCCGTGTGTGTATGTCCTAAAAAGAATGAAGAAAGAATCCCGTCATGCCTCACATGTGACGTATATCGAATATCACGTTTTTTTTTTTACTCTGGGTACATTCCTGAGTTAACTCTTCATGTCTGGAATTAACTTGCTTGTTTAGACAAATTTATAATTGACTTATACATTTTAAACAACCTACTTCAACTTTAAATTTATGTGTACAATTGTGTCCTTCTATAAATTTATTTTAAAATGTCGGTCCAAACAACGAAGATGATGGTAAACAGGGATTAAGGCAAAGAAATACAAATGAATGCATACAAATAATGTTAAACAACAGGAAAGTACATTTAATAGAACATGCGGAGAACACACTTTCTACTCATCGAACGGGTTGTCCAGATAAAAAAAAATGATTCAAATACGTTGATAATTAAATAAGTTATGACAATTTGAAAATTGTGCATATTTAATTAGGTAAAAAAAGGAGGGTGGTGGGGTTACTGTGCCAGTTAAAAATATTATTTTAAAATACTTTCAAATTGTTTTCTGCAGCAAGAAATGATTTATTCTGTACAAAATTGATTATACTTTCATTTGGTGTAAAAAAAAATGAAAATGTCAAATTTTGAAGAAAACACTCATTTTTAAAATGAAGAAACTGTCCTTAAGGCCAGCGTAAAGAAACTCATGTATGTAATAAAGGCTTGCGTGAACTGAGAAACCGCTAGCCAGGATTGAACCAGCTCTTCTCTCACTAGTAAGCCAATTCACTAACCATCGCACTACTGCCATGTATCGTCTACAGTTCCTGTCACAGTGACGCATATAAGATCAGAATGATAATCTTAATTCGACAAAAGAAAAGAACCCCCACAGCTGTTTATTGAAGATACTTTAGTAATCCCTTGTAGATTTTCTCAGATCTAAAACATGTCTTGAGTATCCGTTTGCTTTTGTACATTAAAAATAATCATAAGAGGTGATATAGCTTAAATTCTTACAATATTTTTGGTTAAAATATGATTACTTTACATCACAGATGGTCAACTTTGACAAATTACATGATATATTTATTCTTAAAAACGTTATTGGATTAATATGTCAACTACGTAAAAATTAATTGTTCTAGAATATTATTATTGTTGTAGTGTCACAAATGTGAATCACTCCAACAGAATATCAATCTAAAGAATGAAAGTAAACAACAGAAATGCAACACAGAGAAAATTCCCTGGACAGCTAAAAAGACCAACAAGGAAATGCTCAGACAGGCCAACACATAAGAACTCCTAAGAAACATCAAAAAGAAACAATCAACCTTTTTCGAGCACATCATGAGAAGAGGAAAGTTGGAATACTTGGTTACAACTGCAAAATACATGGAAAGAAAGATCGCGGACGACAAAGAGAGAAAATACTAGATGGATTGGTGTCATAGCATGGAAAACAGTCAACAACGGAATTGATACCATGCACTGTAGATAGAAGATTGTGGAAGGACATGATCGCCTACGTCAACCGATATGATGATGCTGATGATGACGAGCTCATGATGATGATGATGAAAGAATGAGTGGAATGTAGAGTCCCCTGGACATCGTCATTTATACATGTAGGAACATTTTTATGGATGTAACTTAAATACTACTTCGAGACTAAAGCTAGCAGCCGTGACTAATAGCAATGTTATAAAGCGGATGATGAAAATTGCGAAACGAGGTCGAAGAAACGAAAATCAACCCAGGAAAGTGTGTAGGATTGAGTTTCCATGCAAATAAGAATCTGTCTGCTGAAGACATTCCAAGTGGGAAAGATCGAAGAACGGAATGATTGAACACTCGTGACGTAAGGGGCTTAAACATGTAGCGCGCGACAACAGACACGAACCATTTTCAAAGGCGGGCCAGTGTGACGTCATACGGCAGATTGCTCATGTTTCTGTCTTTCTATCCCTTTTTTTTTTTAAAACAATAAAACAGAAAACAATTATTCTTGGGGTGGGTGGTGGTGGTGGGGGGGGGGGGGGTAGAACGAGGATCATAAGATGAAAAAAAAGGAGTAGAGTTTGTGATTTCAGGTTTATCTGAAGATATCTCTTGATACTTGCATCCTTTGTTTAATATCTATCCATCTATCTATTGACCTTTCGAGCCGTAACCGGCCCATAGGGCGTAGACCAAGATACACCTTCTCCTATATGAATTTTTTGTTCTAGCAGTTTTCTTTTAAAGATATTTTATCAAATCTCGCCATCTGTCTCTGTTCTGTGCAAGCAGTTCTATCTCATTGAGGGAGCCGATTCCTGCTGCTCTTGCCTCTCTCATCAATGTTCTTCTCAGTGTCTCCCTGGGTCTTCCTCTTTTTCTTTTACCTGTTGTTTCCCATATGAGGGCTTGTATTGCTATTCGGTTATTATCTCTTCTCATCACATGTCCAACGTATGACCATCGTCTTTTCTTTATTACTGAAGATATTAGTGGTTGATTGGTGATTTCTCTAATTTCCTCGTTTGTTTTGAATTCGTTCCATGCTATACCAAGTATTTTCCTTAGACATTTATTTTCGAATGCGTTCAATTTTGTTTCTATATCTCTTGTTGTTTTCCAGCTTTCACATGCATACGTAAGGGTTGATAGTACATTTGATTTGAATAGCCAAAGTGTTTAATATGTGTACCATCAATTTGTTATGTGCATTCTTTTTTTTATATTTGTATCCTTCATTTGAAATATGTATCCTTTATTTGATATTTGTATCCTTTGTTTGATATGTGTATCCTTTATTTGTAATGTGTATATTTTATTTGATATTTGTATCCTTTATTTTTTATGTGTATCCTTCATTTGAAATATGTATCCTTTATCTGATATGTGTATCCTTTATTTGATATGTGTATCCTTTATTTGATATGTGTACCTTTTTTTGTTATGTGTACCTTTTTTTATATTTTTATTCTTCAATTGATATGTGTATCCTTCATTTGAAATGTGTATCCTTTATTTGATATTTATATCCTTTATTTGATACTTTTATTCTTTATTTGATATTTGTATCCTTTATTTGATATGTGTACCTTTTTTTTTGTTATGTGTACCTTTTTGACATTTTTATTCTTCATTTGAAATGTGTATCCTTTATTTGATATTTATATCCTTTATTTGATACTTTTATTCTTTATTTGATATTTGTATCCTTTATTTGATATGTGTACCTTTTTTTTTGTTATGTGTACCTTTTTGACATTTTTATTCTTCATTTGATATGTGTATCCTTTATTAATGAATTATTCACTTGTATGTGGAACATTGACGTTCAAAACACGTCCTCCAGTTGATTTCACTGAAAAAAATACCCGGACTTTAGTCCTGGAAGGAATGGAACATAACCGCTCAGCGCTCTCCAAAAGGAGATGTGCCCGAACGAAGTAGAGGCCCTACACGTCACCACGCCGCTAATGCTATGGGGATACCTTCTCTGCCCGACCCTCCGATTGACCCGATAAACAAAACAGAAAAGGGCGCCTAACACGCGGACCTTCCCCCCAACCGTGGTTACACCTTTACCTCTATGGATGTGACCAGTGATGTTTGATGTTTCACTGATCACGGCATTATATAAGGGTATCCATTACCTCACTGTCTAGCCTTGCTTAGTCTAGTCTTCTGATTATCTTCATTGCGCCACAAACAACAACTCAATTGTGCTCAGATCCCCTTCTCAGCATCCTCCCTAGCATGAAGCTACCACTTCCGCCACACACTAGCGAAAACACTGATGATGGTTTCAGCAGAGATGCGCTAATTCCGTAGCATCGACAAACACCTTGACCTCTCAACTTTCTTGGTGACATCTTGGGGAAAAGGAGAGGGGGGGGGGCCGGTAAATCTTGCGTCTACCTCCTCGTAGTCTCTCCCGGTAACAGTCTGCGTCAAAACTGGCTGGTTAAAAGAAGCTAGGATCGCCGTGTTCTCTGTAGTAGTGGCTGTTGCTGATATAGAAGACCCAGTATTGCAGTACCTCTGGGCTGGACTAGTAGTTTCCCAGCATAGACTTGTACTAAACGAACTCCAGAACTTCTCCAGTAAGAGCCTGGAATGTAAACAAATCCATTACGGCCCGTCACATCGATGAGTAAAAAGGCGCTCTGCCAGAACAATTTGTGGCATTGCGTCAGGAGCATAGTCGGCTCTTACGACAGAACAATTTGTGGCATTGCGTCAGGAGCATAGTCGGCTCTTGCGACAGAACAATTTGTGGCATTGCGTCAGGAGCATAGTCGGCTCTTACGACAGAACAATTTGTGGCATTGCGTCAAGAGCATAGTCGGCTCTTACGACATACGTGGCAGGTGACAACAGCTCTATTATTTCCCCTCTGACCAAGATCAGGGTCCCGGTATCCAAGCCGTATTCAACTTGTTATGTCTGAGATGGTGGGAGATATCAAGAGATATAAAGAACAGCAACTCCGATGCAAAAAATAAGCCACCAGAGACAGAAATAAATGTACGAGAAATTGTGTCCGGCTTTTGAAATGATAGCTCTCTAAGTTCGCTTGAAACCAATATTTCGTTATTGATGTGAGGCATGGAAACGTGATTCGAAAGTTCATTTGCTGCAACTGGGATGCGGTTTCCGAGGAGATTGTTCCATTTTCGCAATCAGCCAGAGAATCAAATCAAGAAAAATGTTTGGGAAATGAAATGAATAGAGCAACGATAGGGATAATTGAAAGGAAGCGCGGTAAGTTTCTTTAGACATGCGTTTATGGTGGTTGACATTGGAAACCTTAAGTCAAGAGCAGAGATCGATGGTAGAAGAATCAGAGAAATACAGAGGTGAAATATATGAGAAAAATGACACGAAGTTTAGATCATCATCATCATGTGCCATAGTGGTTAGCGTAGGCGATCATGTTCTTCCACAATATTCTATCTACAGTGCATCGTATCAGTTCTGTTGTTGACTGTTTTCCATGCCATGACACCATGCTATCCAGTATTTTCTCTCTTTGTCGTCTGTGATCTCTCTTTTCTTTTATTTTGCCAGTTGTAACCAAGTATTCCAACTTTCCTCTTCTCATAAAAAAAAAGTAAATTACCCCCGTCACGCCAAGTGGCGAATAGGGAATATGGTGTTAGTGATCATACGTTTTACAGACCTTCGGCACATGATTTTTGGGATAATATGGTCGATATTATGACCGTGCCGCTTTACTTTCCCATAAAAAAATCAGGTACCCATTAAAGGCTGGGTGAATTGGTCCGTCGGTTGGGATCGAACCCTACCTCTTGTCCTTTGTAACCCAGTTCACTAACCCCTGAGCTAACGCGGCTACCTTCCTCTTCTCATGATGTTCCCCGAAAAATGTTGATTGTTTCTTTCTGATGTTTTTAAGGAGCTGTCTTTTTGTGTTGGCCTCTGAGAATTTTTTCATTGATCTTTTTAGCTGTCCAGGGAACTATCAACGTTCTTCTGAGAAATCCCATCTCTGTGGCTTCTAATCGTCTTTTCATTTGTATGTCTACTGTCCATGATTCGCTTCTATGGGTCAGAATTGGTTCTATATAGCACCGGTGAACTCTATTTCTCACTTCTATTGGCATAGATTTGTTGCATAAGATATTTTTTTTTCTGGAATGCTATTTTGGCCTGAGCTATTCTGCTTTTTATTTTTGTTTTGCATCTCCCATCTGATGTTATTATTGTGCACAAATATTTGACGCGTTGCATTTGTTTCAAATTTGTCGTGTTTATTTTTATGCTGCATGATGGTGATGATTGTTTCTTCGATATAACCATTACTTCTGTTTTCTTACTATTCAGACTGAGACCTTTCTTGTTGTTTTCTTTTACTATTATATCTATCATTTCTTGTAGCTCGTTCTCTGTCTCTGCTATTAAGACTGTGTCATCCGCATATCGAAAATTATTTATGTTGTGACCGTTGACTTCAATTCCTTTATTTGTCTACTATTGATCTCATAATATGCTCGCTGTAAAATGAAAACAAATCCGGCGACAGAACACAGTCTTGTATGACTCCTTGTTTTATATATTGGAATTGTCCTGTTTTGTTACTAATTCATATAGCTGCTGTTTGTTGCCAGTACATGTTTTTTATGATCCTTGCCATCAATGTTTAATTTCTTCAGCATACTGATTATTTTCACACGCTTTACTTTGTCAAATGCTTTTGTGTAGTCAATAAAGCAGATATATAGATCTTTCTTTACCTCTATAGATCTTTCTATCAATGTTCTTATTAAGATGTATATTGCATTATTGGTGCCCTTTCCTTCCACAAATCCACATTGTTCCTTACTTATTTCTGGTTTTATTTTGTTTCTTACACGCCTCATGATGATTCTTATTAATATTTTAGTCATATGACTCATGAGACTAATAGTGCGATGATCTTCACAATCAGTGGCGCCTGACTTCTTCGGTATGACTACAAAGATAGATTTTAGTAGATCTTCGGGTATGTGTCCAGTGTTATATATGTCATTGAGTAGTTTTGTTATGACTTATACTCCCAGCTCTCCTAATGCATTTATCTCTTCGATGAAGTTTAGATAAACAAAGATAATGTTGAAAATTTTGAAAGTATGAGTGATTAGTAATGGAATTTATCAATGCTGCCATAATGTGTAGAGTAATGTGATGTTATTATTGTAAGACGTGCTTTAACTAATGTTTTTTTGGGGATTTGCAATGTGATTTGATGGTCACAGTGATTTGATGGTCAGAATGATTTGATGGTCAGAGTGATTTGATGGACAGAGTGATTTGATGATCAGAGTGATTTGATGGTCAGAGTGATTTGATGGTCAGAGTGATTTGATGGCCAGAGTGATTTGATGGTCAGAGTGATTTGATGGTCAGAGTGATTTGATGGCCAGAGTGATCTGATGGTCAGAGTGTTTTGATGGTCAGAGTGATTTGATGGCCAGAGTGATTTGATGGTCAGAGTGATCTGATGGTCAGAAAGATCTGATGGCCAGAGTGATTTGATGGTCAGAGTGATTTGATGGTCAGAGTGTTTTGATGGTCAGAGTGATTTGATGGTCAGAGTGATCTGATGGTCAGAGTGATTTGATGGTCAGAGTGTTTTGATGGTCAGAGTGATTTGATGGTCAGAGTGTTTTGATGGTCAGAGTGATCTGATGGTCAGAGTGTTTTGATGGTCAGAGTGATTTGATGGTCAGAGTGATCTAATGGTCATAGTGTTTTGATGGTCACAGTGATTTGATGGTCAGAGGGTTGTGATGGTCACAGTGATTTGATGGTCAGAGTGTTTTGATGGTCACAGTGATTTGATGGTCAGAGTGTTTTGATGGTCAGAGTGATCTGATGGTCAGAGTGTTTTGATGGTCACAGTGATTTGATGGTCAGAGTGTTGTGATGGTCAGAATGATCTGATGGTCAGAGTGTTTTGATGGTCACAGTGATTTGATGGTCAGAATGATCTGATGGTTAGAGTGTTTTGATGGTCAAAGTGATCTGATGGTCAAAGTGTTTTGATGGTCAGAGTGATTTGATGGTCAGAGTGATCTGATTGATCATAATGATTTGATGGTCAGAGTGATTTGATTGATCAGAATGATTTGATGGTCAGAGTGATTTGATGGTCAGAGTGATTTGATGGTCAGAGTGATTTGATTGATCAGAATGATTTGATGGTCAGAGTGATTTGATTGATCAGAATAATTTGATGGTCAGAGTGATTTGATTGATCAGAATGATTTGATGGTCAGAGTGATTTGATTGATCAGAATGATTTGATGGTCAGAGTGATTTGATGGTCAGAGTGATTTGATTGATCAGAATGATTTGATTGATCAGAATGATTTGATGGTCAGAGTGATTTGATGGTCAGAGTGATTTGATGATCAGAGTGATTTGATGGTCAGAGTGATTTGATTGATCAGAATGATTTGATGGTCAGAGTGATTTGATTGATGAGAATGATTTGATTGATCAGAATGATTTGATGGTCAGAGTGATTTGATTGATCAGAATGATTTGATGGTCAGAGTGATTTAATGGTCAGAATGATTTGATGGTCAGAGTGATTTGATTGATCAGAATGATTTGATGGTCAGAGTGACTTGATTGATCAGAATGATTTAATGGTCAGAGTGATTTGATGGTCAGAGTGATTTGATGGTCACCCAGTTTTAACTGTAAGTTTTCTTATGGACAGTAATTTTATGGCAAGTGATTCTACGATCAATATGCTTTAATGATCAGTGTGACTTGATGGTCAGTGTATTCTAATGGTCGCTATGTTTTGATGATCAAAGTGATTTGATGATCGCAGTGTGTTCTGATAATCACAGCTTGTTATGATAGTCATTGTGTGTTCTGATTATCACAGTGTGTTGTGATAGTCACTGTGTGTTCTGATTATCACAGCTTTTTGTGATAGTCACTGTATGTTCTGATTATCACAGTGTGTTGTGATAGTCACTGTGTGTTCTGATTATCCCAGTGTGTTGTGATAGTCACCGTGTGCTCTGATTATCACAGTGTGTTGTGATAGTCACTTTGTGTTCTGATTATCACAGTGTGTTGTTATAGTCACTGTGTATTCTGATTATCACAGTGTGTTGTGATAGTAACTGTGTGTTCTGATTATCACAGTTTGTTGTGATAGTCACTGTGTGTTCTGATTATCACAGTGTGTTGTGATAGTCACTGTGTGTTCTGATTATCATAGCTTGTTGTGATAGTCACTGTGTGTTGTGATAGTCACTCTCTGTTGCGATGATCAGTGTGTTGTGATAGTCACTGTGTGTAAAGAAATGACCTATTGGCTTACGTTTCTCAATTATTATTATTATTATTATTATTATTATTATTATGTGACGTAGATCATCATGTAGACAATTGCTTTTGGAGCTTACAGCTGCACAAGCTAGCTTGGCCTATACAAAACTGAGCGAGCTCTCCGTGAAGTAAAGATGCATTTGGACTGGTTTCAGTTTGACCAGAACACACCAGGGCAGCATCGAATATTATTTAAAATATCAAGTGTCATAAATCTCCCTGGCATCACTCACTGTCTACCGATCACGTAATCAGGTATTATGTTTATCAACTATTTGTTTTGTTTCATAGTTATTTCTTCTTCTTGTCCACAAATGGCCCGTGCGCTGCCGGGGCCCGAAAGGGGAGTAAAGATTAGTTGCGCTGTACCCTACCAGGCATGTTCGTAAGAGGCGAGAAAGGAGGGTTGGGCATGGGACTGGCTATCCCATACTGTAAAAAAAAAATAATAAGCCGAAAAACTTTACAAACATGGACAATTCAAAAGGAGAAAGTAAATCCGCCATCCAGGAAAGATAAAGACTCTCTGTCTAAGAGACGTATGACGCAAGCCGGAGAAAGCCGTAAGGAGTCCGGGTTGCCGACTCACCTTTTGTCTACTAGGAAATCCTCCAGAATTGGCACCTGGAATGTACGTACCCTAAACGAACAAGGAAAAGCTGCACAGGTAGCAGTAGAAATGAGAAATTACAAAATAGATAATAAATATGAAATTGTCCGCAAACATTTTTTCTTTGTTGTGTATATCGCCAATTAATGTTTGCGCGTATTTTTTTTTTTTTCCAATTCTGTTATAAGTCTTCTTGTTTGTTTAGTATTGAGAGAGTTATTATTAGATCTGACATATGCTTATCGTTCTTTGATCATTTGATAAAATTAAGTTAACGCTACAGACCATGCCAGTTCGTCCACGGGGATATGATAATATTATATATCTTTTCCCCATGATAATCAGTCTATTTATGTGTGATCTAGTCATAACCACGCCAAGCCACCCTACCTTCATGATAAAATGTATGGACTTTGTTGTTTTCACATTCTCAGACTGAGTGAAATCTAAGCCCTGTTCGCCGAGATAAAATAAAACTGTTTTTGAGAACCGACGATAGAAATAAGAAAAAGAGTTCTTAAATGTTTTGTAGAGCCAGTCTTAACATATGGATGCTAATCATGGACAATAGGACAACAGACAAGAAAAACACTGGAGGGTGTAGAAATGTGGTTTTACGGAAGAATGTTGAGAATACTATGGACAGGTTAAGAAGAGTAATGAAAACGTTCTGAAAGAAGCGAAAGCAAAAAGAGAGCAAATATTTAAAAAATTAGGAAGAAACAATCAGCACTTTTTGGTCATATAATGGGAAGGGAACAGCTGGAATATATTGTGACAGCTGGGAAAATTGATGGACGAAGAGAAAGAGGGAAGCAAAGAGAAAAGATACAAGACAGCTTAAGAGAATGGCTTGGCAGAAGGTCACCAACAGAAATGATATATAACTGTCGAGATCGAAAGTTATGGAGAGGCATAATCACCTTCGCCAGCAGGCACGGTACTTGATGATGATGATTTCAGAAGCGACGGGTCAAAGTCATGCCAGAAAAAGACACATTCAAAACTTTATCCACAGGGAAAGACACCGCTGACAACCAACCACTGCTGCCTAGCAGTTACCATCAAGTGAATTGAAAGCTATGGGAGAACACCCAGACATAAACCATGGGCCGGGTGGGTCCAACAGCCCCTGGACGGCATCCACCCTACGAGAAGGGAACTCCTACATCAAACTTAGATCCAGCCTGCCGAAGACAGAGATACGGCCACGGCACAGGTTTAAGGATAAGACCATGACACATTTGATTAGACGAGTACTTGTAACAGCCGGAGCGTGAGAATGTGTAACATGAGTGAGTGAGTTAGGAAAACATGAACATTTAACATGATACATTTGAAGGTTGGTAAGCCATAATGGCCACGGCCTTCCGGCGACCCTGCCCCCCGGCCTACCTCATGAGTAAAACTCTCCATCTAACCTTGTGATTCGACTATATCTTTCATCTTCAGCCAATCCCCAACCTTCTTACATCCTCTTCCCCTCTAACTGAACCCTCTCAAAATCCCAATAACTCGTTATTCTAACTGAGCTGATTCCCTCACTCACTCCCCGTGAAATGTCAACGTTTTCCTAACTCACTTACTCAAGTTATTGTTACACATTCTCACCCTCCCACCGTTACATACTGACCATGTGACCAGCACGTCGTGTGTCAAGATGGAGTCCCCAACCGTCTATCGGGGTACAGAACAAAGAGTCAAATTAGCATTATCACAAGATTTGAACGCTGAAGCAAAAGAAAAAGAAGACGGCGAAGAAGAAGAAGTAGAAAAAATAAGAAGGCGAAAAAAGAGGGAGAAGAAGAAGAAGAAGAGAGAGAAAGAGGAAGAAGTAGAAGAGGACGAAGGAGAAGAAGAAGAAAGGAAAAAAAGAAGACGAAGAAGAAGAAAGAGGAAGAATAAGAAATAGAAGAAGAAGAAGAGACGCGAACAATAGCGATGTACTATTTTAATAAGCCTGTTGTTAGATCAAAACAAGATTCGACAGCCACACACGTCCGTGTCCAGATCATGCTTCCACAACACGTGTTAGTGCCCGCCAATATGGCGTAAGGTCTTGTTCATAGACTCATGACGTAGGCTGTAGTGGAGAATCAGACTTCACTACTGGCGATGCTGGCGACGATGAAATAAGAGAAACAATAAAAAAAACAAGACCAAGCTAGGATTTAGGTCTCAATGTCATCATGCAAGGCCAGGAAATGCTGGACAAAGTCAGGGGAAAAAATACACATAAAATTGTATGTAACATATTTACGAAATTGCAGCCGCGATAGCTCAGTGGTTAGTGAACTGGACTACAAAGGACAAAAGGTAGGGTTCGATCCCAACCGACAGCTTCCGGTTCACCCAGCCTTTAATGAGTACCGGATTTTCTTTTTCGGAAAGTAAAGCGGCACGGGCGTAATACCGACCACATTACTCCAAAAATCATGTGCCGAAGGTCAGTAAAATGTATGGTCACTAACACCATATTCCCTATACGCCACTTGGCGTGACGGGGGAACTTTACACTTTTTACTTATATCTACGAAATAAAGACAAATAAAATAACAATATTTTTTTTATTAGATTCCGCTGGAAACATTGTAGCTGATTCACCTCGGTAGTCTGGACTTTATTTAGCTAAGGACCGCACAACGGCAGGGGGTACACGAAAATAATTGAATAAACTAAATTACAAGATTAATCAATACAAGTGGAGAACCAGATGAGTGAGCAAAGTCAATGAATAGACTAGGTAACAAAGGTGATCAATAGACAAAGCTCCAGTAGTGAAGTCTTAAAGGTGTTCGCTCAGTGATAGGAAGTGGTGTGGTTAGATTCGATATATGACACATGAACGATAGCAAGGGGTTGCCACATACACCGGGCTCCGGAGTAAAGGTGAATAGGAGGGAGAGAGAGTGACAGCGGCAGAGAGACAGATGCAGAGAGAAAAACAGAGAGGCAAATATAGGCAGAGATAGGCAGAGAGAGATACACAGAGAAAAACTGAGAGGCAAATATAGGCAGAGATAGGCAGAGAGAGAGATACAGAGAGAAAAACAGAGAGGCAAATATAGGCAGAGATAGGCAGATAGACAGATGCAGAGAGAAAAACAGAGAGGCAAATATAGGCAGAGATAGGCAGAGAGAGATACAGAGAGAAAAACAGAGAGGCAAATATAGGCAGAGATAGGCAGAGAGAGATACAGAGAGTCAGTGAGAAACAGAGAGAGACACAGACAGAGGCAGACAGAGAGACAGTGAGAAAGGGACTGACAGAGTTAGAGAGACAAAGAGAAAGACAGTCACAGAGAGAGACAGAGACAGAGAGACGCAAAGTGAGAAAGACGGAATAAAAATTGACGGAGAACAGAGAAGATATGAACAGTTTTAGCTAGTAACTAAAGTACTAGACGATGTATGGTCAGGGGCCGATAACATGAATCAAATTTGTTCTTGTCCTGAAGGATGTTACAGAGCGTTTCGCTTAGTGCCTTTACAGAGCTGAGAGCGGGAGGAAAATTTTAACAAATCAATAAATAAAATGAACAGGCTAACCAAGCAAACTAAATGAAACGTTCTTAATTTTGTAATTAAATGGGAAAAATAAATTAATTAATTTACTGAAGAAATCCAATGGGGAAAATAAAGGAAGGAGTTAAGTCAATAAACCCACTTGAATAAAAACAACGAAAAAATTACATGATTTAAATGAGGAAAATAAATGACACGACGGCATAAATAGAGCAAGCCAGATTGGACCATTTGTAACCAATCCTGGCGTCTGTTCCATTACACGATGGAACTTTCCAGAAATGAACATCTAGTAGAGTTGAAATTATGTAATTCTACAGATGGCGACATGAACATGCCAATAAAGGTAGGTCATGACGTGTCGACCGTGTTTCACAGCAACATCCTGATGTGGCTTTCAACACGTAGGCCTTTCAATTTGCGAGGGAATTTAGGGCTGAATTAGGAAATGATGATAGTTTTAACGGCGAGAGGGAGAGAAAGAGAGAGAGGGAGAGAGAGAAGAGGGGTCGTGGGAAGGCAGCGAAATATATAGAGAAAGTGATGAGTTTTGACTGCCTGAAACTGTCCTGTAAGTGTGGCGTGGTTATATAACTGGAGGGATGCGATTAGAAAACATTCGGTGGACATTATCTTAATAGCTTGTAGAAAATCAATATGGTCGAGTCGAGATGGTTGGAAAATATGGTCTAGTCTAAAGTATAGCTTCATGTTATATGTGGCTGTGGTATGTGCTATATGTTGTTGTATAGAGTTGTATTATGTTGTGTGATAAGATATTAGGTTCTTCAGTGTTGTTGCATAATGTAGCATGTACTTTATTCCAGTGTTCTGTGTAATGCTACTTCATTCTAGTGTTCTGTGTTGTGCTACTTTATTCCAGTGTTCTGTGTAATGCTACTTCATTCTAGTGTTCTGTGTTGTGCTACTTTATTCCAGTGTTCTGTGTAATGCTACTTCATTCTAGTATTCTGTGTTGTGCTACTTCATTCTAGTGTTCTGTGTTGTGCTACTTCATTTTAGTGTTCGGTGTTGTGCTACTTCATTCTAGTGTTCTGTGTTGTGCCACTTCATTCTAGTGTTCTGTGTTGTGCTACTTCATTCTATTGTTCTGTGTTGTGCTACTTCATTCTAGTGCTCTGTGTTGGGCTACTTCATTCCAGTGCTCTGTGCAATGCTACTTCATTCTAGTGTTCGGTGTTGTGCTACTTCATTCTAGTGTTCTGTGTTGTGCCACTTCATTCCAGTGCTCTGTGTAATGCTACTTCATTCTAGTGCTCTATGTTATGTTACTTCATTCTAGTGTTCTGTGTTGTGCTACTTCATTCTAGTGTTCGGTGTTGTGCCACTTCATTCTAGCGTTCTGTATTGTGCAACTTCATTCTAGTGTTCTGTGTTGTGCTACTTCATTCTAGTGCTCTATGTTATGTTACTTCATTCTAGTGCTCTGTGTTGTGCTACTTGACTCCATTGTTCTGTGCTGTGTCATATATATGTAAGGTATTGTATAAATGAATATGATTTGAGATTGTGATAAATTGTTTGAGGATTGAGTAAGTGGACGACTGCATCACGATGTATTGTGTTGTACCTGGAGACTATGTTATGTTGTATTATGTATATTAGTAATAATTGTGCTGCCTACGATTATAATCGGTTTTATTATGCTGTTCTTAGTTAAATTATGGTGAACATATTGGTACTTTTTAGTGTCAAGTTAAAAAAATGTGTTTGTCGCACAATATTGCAGCACATGACTAAATGATGTTGAATGATTTAAAATTGTTAAATTAGTGAAATGTTAAGGAAACACTAACGCTAGCCCAAGAATGTACCAATCAGTGACAATTTTGTTGAGTGATTTAAATTGTAATTGGCATGGAGAGACCTTTCTGGCAATATCAAACACAAGGAAAAAGCGGCTTTCCTGGACACTTGTTGAGATGCTTGTCCAGCCGGTTGTTAACTATAAAACACTTTCTTTACATTATTTCCCAGTAATGTTTTAGATGAGGAGCCGCGATAGCTAAGTGGTTAGTGAACTGGACTACAAAGGACAATTGGTAGGGTTCGATCCCAACCGACGGCTTCCGGGTTTACCCAGCCTTTAATGGGTACCGGATTTTTTCTGGGAAAGTGAAGCGGCACGGGCGTAATACTGACCACATTACCCCAGAAATCATGTGCCGAAGGTCTTAAAATATAGGGTCACTAACACCATATTCCCTATACGCCACTTGGCGTGACGGGGGTACTTTACTTACTTTTTAATGTTTTAGATGAGTACAAGCCGTTACATAGTCACGTTAACAAATTGAACAAAAGTGAATATATAGGTCTTTACCAACCTTATACAGACAAACTATTAATTATTCTGTGGGAGTCGTGACCAGTTGTACAGATAAAGTCATCATCATCATCATCAAGTACCGGGCGTGCTGGTGTAGGTAATCATGTCTCTGCACTATTTTCAATCTCGACAGTTATTTATCATTTCTGTTGTTGACCTTCTGCCAAGCCATTCTCTTAAGCTGTCTGGTATTTTATCTCTTTGCTTCCCTCTATCTCTTCGTTCCTCAAGTTTCCCAGTTGTTACAATATATTCCAGCTGTTCTCTTCTCATTACATGGCCAACAAATGATGATTGTTTCTTCCCAATATTATAGATAAAGTAGGTGAGAAAAATATGTGTACTATGGTATGTATACTCCATTTTGTAAGACAGAGAGAGAGAGAGAGAGAGAGAGAGAGAGATTGAGAAAGAAAGAAGGTAGAAATGAGAAGGCGGTGGAAGGAGGAAGAAAGATGTAAAGGGAGAAGAAATGTATAACATACTACAGGACGCGTTACCACCCCAAATAAACGAATAAAAATACAACATTTAATACAAAAATAAATACCTCGCAGCGCCCATATAGCAGACACCAGCAGAAGTATCACAAACATGTAATCTTAAGATGGTAAGAAACATTACTGAGAGTCATAATGAAAGTCATACTGAGAAATTATTGGCATAAATTAACTTTTCGTAGACAGAAATCGACACTGGAATATAAGCAAACTATTATGTGTACATTATGTCACATTATGTGTAAATTAATGTGAAATGCTTCAAAGATGTATAATTGTTCTTTAACAAATAAACGTCAACTCCTAAATAAAATAAATAAATGTAGACCACTCTTAGCAAAAGTAAACCTTTTAACAAATAAATTAAATTATTTCAAAACCAAGTTTGCTGTTTCTGAATAATGTTAACTGTTTCTAAACAGAAATTAATTTCCAAAATTTCGATAGAAACAGAATTATGAAAGAAAGGATAATTTCCAAATTTCGATAGAAACAGAATTATGAAAGAAAGGATAATTTCCAAATTTCGATAGAAACAGAATTATGAAAGAAAGGATAATTTCCAAATTTCGATAGAAACAGAATTATGAAGAAAAGAAGAAGTATTAAAAAAAAACGGAAATAAACATGGGTGGTAATTGCATGTGTCGAATACACGCACAAAAATTGTCTGAATTTAACACAAATCGATTGCCTTTTCGCTGAAAAAAGTAAAAATAATGTCTAAAGAATATACACAAACTGCCACTGAAATATACAAATATTAATACGTACACTAGTTAGCAATGCTTCAATCTATAAACACAATGTAATGAGAGAAATTGCCACGAACGGTGGTATGTGATATACGAAAAATCACTTGAGTAAACCAGGGAGAAAATATAATCCACTCACGTTAACAGGTTCTAGAAAGTGAGACCGAATCTAAAATACGCGCGTCCAATTGGGCTCAAATTTGGATAGTGAGCGGCAGTAGAGAAAAATCTGCCCACATAAGTCTGCCATCAATATCCCCCCACCTCTGCGCTGCTTAAATTCACAACAGGCGACCAAACATTTCACTCTCGCCTGCTCCGTCCTGACGAATGTCTCCAATCGTTAAGAAAACCAGGACATTTTTCTACGGTTGGTTGCATCAAGTCGTACAATTACTGGGATCTAGGAGAGCTATTTTAGTTATTTATGCCTCAGAAAAATATTTCGTCTTTTGCTTAAACAATGTGCTGTTTTTAACTTTCCAGTTACTATAGTTGTGCTACCAATGCCAGTCCTGGACCCTAGATGCAAGAACAGTAAGAAAAATAACATCTTTTGAGATGAAATGTGTTAGACGAATAACAGGAAACATCCTGAGAGATAAGATCAGAAATGAAGAACTGAGAGGAAAAAAAGCTAGGAATAATCCTTGCCATATAAAATATAAAGAAACAACAGATAAAAATGGTTTGGTCATATTACAAGACAGAAAGAACAAAACACAGCACAGCGAGTTTTCAATAAACGCTGCTAGAACACCAGACTCAATGGCGAACCAGGAAAAAGATGGACTGGCGGAATATTAGAAATACTAGGAAACATAACAGCAGCAGAGGCCAACAGAAGAGCTAAAGACCACAAATTAAATCTCCCCTCGACGCTGAAAGGTAAATGAGGAAGAAAAAAGAAGAAGACGACGAGTTCCTATTGGAACCCATAGGCCTACAGTGCATGCTAGTATATGTCCACTTCGAAATATGAAAATAAAAGAAGCAGGTTGTGGTACATACACACCTACAAAGAATGGTGTCAGCTTGACAAAAGGGGAACAAAACAAAATCACGACGCTTCGACCTATTTGCGGCCTTCTTAAGAAAACATGAACACTGAGACGGACAAAGAAATAAAGAATAACTAAAGTACATGTTCTAGCGTAACCAAAACTAGTGAATCTAGAAAAGAAAGTGAAAAGAAAAGAGTAGAAATAGTATATGTTACAAAAAAAAAAATAATTCCTAGTTGAAGAGGCTGTAGAGAACCGAACAGAGGTGAAGGAACGAATCTAAGGTAAAGAATCTAACGAGAACACAGAAATATTGATGACGTTAAACAAACATGTAAGGTTGAAAAGTCATGCTATTGTTTTCTTCCTCTTGTGTAAAGCTGCCCCATGCTCTGTAGGGGGTTAAGGCAAAGAAATGCAAGTGAATGCACAAAAATGCGAAGCTGCAGTAAAGCTGAATGAGAGGAAAAATTGAAAAAAAAAAGAAAAAATTGTATGTTAGAAGCTTTACGTGATTAGTAGACGACACAGATTTGAACGACGTTTCGGCTCAATAGGCCTTCAGCAGGAACAAACAAACAACATACACACATAGATATGTGAATAAATAAAACTAATCCTACATAGCTAACTAGTAATGAAACATCAAAAACAAAATAATCGAAATATGTTGACTTCCCTGTGTGTCGTGGACTGTGGTCAGGCTAGGATCAGGCTCTGTAGGAGCATACATTACTCCCCACCACTACCTGCTCATTGCTTCCAGCTTTACCGCAGCACAGCAATTATTTGCCTGCTTGCTTTGAAAATAATATTAATAACAGGCTACCATTAGTGGACAATCTCGCAAAAACAAACAAACAAACAAGGAAGAAAAGGGGTTAATTCACACCAAAAAGTTGCAGAAAAATCCTTAGGATGCCATGGGTAATGGAAGAGAACATTGAAGACACAAAAGTTTTCATCAAGCCCCTAAAGAAATCATGGCACACTTATCAATATGCTAAAACAGTCACGGTACGCTAACCAAATTTCTAAATTTGTCACGGCACAGCGCCTCCAGAGCGTTAAAATAGTCGCAGCACACTTCTAGGACCTTACATTGTCACGGTACATTAAAATTGTGAACGTTCACGGTACACGAACCAAATCTATCATTGATTTGTGGTCATAAGAAACATAATTAAACTGTGAGGACCGAAACGAGCTTTATTTTATTATTTTTTTTAAGAGGGCGGGGCGCTTGAGGTGGGGTCGTGAAGGTTATGTTAAATGTTATTTGTACAGAAAATATAATCATCACCTTTTTTTAATAATTTCTCTTGGCTGTTAAATCATCAAAAAGAAATAATCAACATTTTTCTGTACATCATGAGAAGAGAAAAGTTGGAATACGTGGTTACAATTGGCAAAATACTAACAGAGATCGAGGAGGACAAAGAGAAGGTACTAGATAGCTTAGTGTCATGGCATGGAAAACATCCAACAGAATTTATACGACGCACGGTGGATAAAACATTGAAGAAACCGATGATTCCCTACGCCAACCGGTATGGCGCATGATGATGATTATACCATTTGGTAGCAATTAAATATTATTAGAAAAGGTCATGAGTTACTTGTAAACAGAAATCATCATCGTTCTAATATAGAAAGAGGAAGGTAGCAAGAGTGACTGCATCTAATATAGAGATATCTCCAGCCATGTAGGAAAATTATAAGCCAAAATGATAGAGAAAAAGCTAAGATAAGTTATACAGCTACAGAGCACACACTTGCAAATGGGTTTCATTATGAAGATCGACTAACACTCTATTAACTCTAAGACAATTATCAGAAAAGATAACATAACAAAATCGAAATCAGTACGCAGCTTCCATAGACCAAGAAGATGCATTCGAAGTTATATATAAATGTGGGAATAGGACCTCCTAATCAATGACGATTCATCCCGGTCTTTCACGGGGTTCACCTTTAACGCCAGTGTTATTCAACATCTAGACTAAACTAGATGATGATGATCATGTACATTAACTTTTTTTTTACTTGTGTGTGTGTGTGTACGTGTGTATGTGTGTGTATGTGTGTGTGTGTGTGTGTGCGCGCGCGCTGAGGTCGGATATGTTGGGCCAAAATGTGCAAATATCACAGTTATAGTGCGAACCACAACACAACGCAGACACGCCCACGTAACGTCCTTTTAAGTGCGGATGATGAAGAGGTACTCTTTGGACATCGGGCGAACTCAAGCAAGCAGCGCAGGCAAGAACACTTTAAAAAGAAAATCTGTTTAGTAATTAGATGTATTTTAAATGTTTGATAATATTTGTTTGTTTATAACCAAATCCTTGGATCTAGCTCCACATACACCATGCTAGTTTCCACTAACAGAAACGTAATTTTCTTGAAGTCTCGACCCCGGTATGAGAGCGAGAACTGTGTGGGAACTAATTTAGTTGGCGGTGTTTCAACCACAACAGTCAGGTTGGTGTTACTATTTATAGAATGACGTTCATGTGGAAATCGTGAAGCGAATGGTTGAGCAGCTTTCTAATCAGCGAACGTTTTTGATAGAATAAAGGGATTTGTTAAAATAAAGTTGTAAAATAAATTAAAAGCGTATCATGTACGCTGCGGTGCGACTGCACTGGGCACCACAGCCTCAAATCCCAGCCCTTCAGTTAAGAAACTCTGGATACCCCAAATAGAGGAAGTGGCGTAATAAAGTAAAGTAAAGTACCCCCGTCACGCCAAGTGGCGTATAGGAAAATATGGTGTTAGTGACCCTATATTTTACAGACTTTCAGCACATGATTTTTGGGGTAATGTGGTCAGTATTACGCCCGTGCTGCTTTACTTTCCCAGAAAAAAATCCGGTACCTATTTAAAGCTGGGTGAACCCGGAAGGACATACTAACATCAAAACAAATAACACCAGAGCTAAAACTAAGAATAGCAAAATGTTACATCTTCTCAATATTCCTATATGGTGCTGAAACATGGACATTAGACAAGAAAACAGAACAGAGAATTGAAGCCTTTGAAATGTGGATATATAGAAGAATAGGTAGAATTGGATGGAAGGAAAAGAAAACAAACGACAAAGTCTTAAAACAACTAAAAATGAAAAGAGAACTTCTGAACACAATTAGAACAAGACAAATGCGATTCTTAGGCCATGTTAAAAGACACAACAGCCTACTGAAAGTGATCCTGGAGGGGAAAATACAAGGTAAAAGAGGCAGAGGCAGACCAAGATTAACATGGACGAGTAACATCAAAAGATGGAGAAATCAACCGATGACAACCTGCACCATCAAAGCAAGAGATAGAGCAAAATGGCGCTCCATGGTAGCCAACCTTCGTTGCGGAGACGGCACTCAATGATGATGATGATGAACCCGGAAGCCGTTGGTTGGTATCGAACCCTACCCCTTGTCAAGTGACGTAATAGTTGTGGTTATTTTAATTCTCTTTTTAAAAATGTAAAAATAAAATAAATATCACCTAACTAGTCAAGTGGGAGATGCGAATGCTCAGTGGTTAGTGAACTGGACTACAACGGACAAGAGATCAGATTAGATCTTTATGGACGGCTTCCGGGTTCATCCAGCCTTAAATAGGTACCGGATTTTTGTTCTGGGAAAGTAAAGCATCACGATTGTAATACCGACCACCTTACCCCAAAAATCTTGCGCCGAAGGTCTATACAAATTATTGCCACTAACGCCATATTCCCTATACGTCACATGGCGTTACGGGGCTCTTTAATTTTACTTATTTAGTCAAGTGCTATTTAACTATATAAGGTGTCAGGACCCATATATCTCAATTATTCGTAGCGTGGTCAATAGTCACTCCAGGTCGACATAATTTCCTCCTAGACAAAAATGATACCCATGTTCAAGGGAACCTCGAATTATTTAAGTTTTAAAAAATGTGCAAGATTTGAGATAGATACGGACCCATTTGTTAAGTTTTAGCTTTTACTAACCACTTCGCTGTCATGGTTATCATTTGTTGAGGATAAGAAACAGAATGCACCTGTGAATAGTTGCTACAATCTCCGATATAACAATATCTAACGATTTGTTGCTACAATCTCCGATATAACAATATCTAACGATTTGTTGCTACAGTCTCCGATATAACAATATCTAACACGGGAAATAAATAATGTCATTATATTGTGCCGGATCATCTCACTGAATCTCAGAACTAACGGCTCGCGTCGATCCCGTCGCTGCAAGATCATCAGCATCACCAATAATGTATTCTCGCAATAATAATAAATAATAATTATATAAAAACATAGATATATTCATTTTCTCAGTGGCGTAACATTTCCAATGTTTTCTTTGCCTCAAATCGCTGTTCGATGTACTCAGTTTTGCGCCAAATTCAAGTCACATCTGTATCCGCCTGAAATCTTACACTATATTTGTTATCAGTGCCGGTGTCAATACGCTTCTCACTATAGATTTGTTATCAGTGCCGGTGCCAATACGCTTCTCACTATAGATTTGTTATCAGTGCCGGTATAGATTTGTTATCAGTGCCAGTGCCAATACGCTTCTCACTATAGATTTGTTATCAGTGCCGGTATAGATTTGTTATCAGTGCCGGTGCCAATACGCTTCTCACTATAGATTTGTTATCAGTGCCGGTATAGATTTGTTATCAGTGCCGGTGCCAATACGCTTCTCACTATAGATTTGTTATCAGTGCCGGTGTCAATACGCTTCTCACTATAGATTTGTTATCAGTGCCGGTATAGATTTGTTATCAGTGCCGGTGCCAATACGCTTCTCACTATAGATTTGTTATCAGTGCCGGTATAGATTTGTTATCAGTGCCGGTGCCAATACGCTTCTCACTATAGATTTGTTATCAGTGCCGGTGTCAATACGCTTCTCACTATAGATTTGTTATCAGTGCCGGTGCCAATACGCTTCTCACTATAGATTTGTTATCAGTTATTGTTATTGTTATTGGTTATGGAAGGCCTCGGTATCACTGCAAACGAATTAAAATCCATAATTGCTCAACCGCCCGTGCCAGTGGAATCATCCTAATTAATATCACATCTCCCAAACAAAGAAAGGTAACTGTAGTCCCCATCGTTGCAGTCTCAGCACACGCCAAAAGACATAAGACGAAACCGCGCAGAAAGTGAACACAGCCAACTGTTCCCTGTCATACGATATCATCATTAATCGTAAACAAGCGGGATATCGAAACATGATCAAAACGGATGAGACACACAGCTCACGGTGTGCATAGAGCACTTAACTCAGTAGCTCCTGCAACAAGCCGGACTTGGAATATGAGGAAACTGCAAGAAGGAACACTTTTCAGACATAGCCTTCAATGGTTCCCGCCGCCTATCCACCATATACCATGGAAGTTCGCGTCCTCCCGAAAACGATGATCGTCGTAGCACTCGATGATGTTAGGCCATCACTGATGACTCCAATTCCAAACACATAGACACACAGTGGTGGCAAGTTATCATTTCCAATCCAACAGAAGCCACCTGACCTGTATTTAGTAAAACCACAGAGAGAATATGATTTTGTGACCTTCACTGATTCACTCTTGGATGTGAATGTGTAGTTTACACAAGAGGAGAAGTTTTCAACTACATTGATCCCATTTAAGGCAATTATGTGATAGCAAGGCAAGTCTCCTTTATAGCAGCAGAACTTGATGTTCTCTGCTCCCTTCTTATAGCTGCTGCCACACGATTCTGATGTCTCATTAACTTGGACATCATTCAAGAACAATGTCAGATTAACATTCCATAGATCTGGCTCTGCTGATGAAGTGCTTGGTACAACAGTTGTATCAATCATACAGGAGGCTCCTGGTTTGTGGTCATTAATATCACAGACGGCATATGATGTTGTTATATTCAGTATTTCTTTCTGGGGTGTAAATATGTGGCACACACATGGTTATCAGTGCCGGTGCCAATACGCTTCTCACTATAGATTTGTTATCGCTAGTGCTGATCATATGTCTGATTAGTTCACAGTTGCTTGTTTTAGTCTCAAAATGGCATTTTAGTATTAATCCCAAAAATGTTGCTATATTTTGATGATCACAGTTGAAGGAATGCACCTGGAGACAGTTCAGAGTTACAACTACCTGGGACATACTATAACCAATGATGGAAAATGTAAAATTGAAATAAACAAAAGAATAGGTATGGAAAAAAGTAATTGTAATGCCATGAAATATATACTAACAACAAAACAAATAACAGTAGGGCTGAAGCTAAGAATAGCAAAATGTTACATCTTCTCAATATTCCTATATGGTGCAGAAACATGGACATTAGACAAGAAAACAGAACAGAAAATTGAAGACTTTGAAATGTGGATTTATAGAAGAATATGTAGAATTGGATGGAAAGAAATGAAAACAAACGATGAAGTCTTAAGACAACTAAAAATGAAAAGATAACTACTAAGCACAATTCAAACAAGACAAATCCAATTTTTGGGCCATCTTAAAAGACACAACAGCCTATTAAAAGTAATCCTGGAGGGGAAAATACAAGGTAAAAGAGACAGAGGCAGACCAAGATTAACATGGACGAGTAACATCAAAAGATGGACAAATCAGCCTATGACAACCTGCACCATCAAAGCAAGAGACAGAGCAGAATGGCGCTACATGGTAGCCAACCTTAGTTGCGGAGACGGCACTCGATGTTGATAAACTGAGCTATTATCGTAAACAGCAAAAATAGACCCAAGCTGCATCAAGGCTCGTCAAATCATCGGACAGCTATCATCACAATTGTCCAACAAGGGAAAAAAATCTAGAGGCAAACCGGGCACTATACAATACAATCTTCAATCCAACGTTGTGCTACCTATGCCAGACCTGGACCCTAGATGCAAGAACAATAAGAAAAATAACTTCTACTGAGATTAAATGTGTCAGACGAATGACAGGAAACAGACTGAGAGATAAGATCAGAAATCAAGAACTGAGAAAAAAACTAGGAATAGCCCCCGTCATAGAATATATAAAGAAGCAACAGATAAAATAGGTTTGGCCACGTGACAAGTCAAAGTAATCAAAACACAACACAACGAGCCCTCATTAAACCTTGCGAGAATACCGGACCCAAGGGTCGACCACGAAAAAGATGGTTCGAGTTAATATTAGAAGAACTAGGAAACATAACAGCAGCAGAGGCATACAGAAGAGCAAAAGACCACAAAGTATATCTCCCCTCGACGCTGAAAGGCAGATGAGGAAAGAAAGAAGAAGAAAAAGAAGAAGTTATCGTATCGATTATCAATCCATTGGTTGCAGTGAATATCGGGGATATGAGTGAGTAGATTATATGTAGATAGGCTTCAAGAGTAGTGAAGGGCTGCACCTACTTTCAAGTATTCTGGGTGTTCTATAGATCTTCCATCCTAAGCATGCTTAAGTACAGGGTAATGAGAGCTCTGTTGTACCGGCTTGGAGTGCATTTGTAATGGGCGTATCGATTACGGACAAAGAAGGTATAATGGAATCACTCAGCGACTGTGAACAGGAAGTGATAGGTTATGGCAATACGTTTCTGAGACCGCAAGATTTGAAATCAGGCGTATGCTAGTAGGATGGGACGTTTCATAACAGGACAGTAAATGTGATTAACCAGAGAGCTAACGGAACAGTCAAATAAATAACAATTTGCTAACGTATGTAATCCTCGCTAATAAATGTAATGTGTTATCATTTTAAAATGTACGTAACTAAGGTTTGTTATCTTTTCGACTCCTCAACTCTGTTCTGTATTTTTAATGTCATCTTCTCGTTGTTAATTTTTGTTATGTATTTTAATGTCATATTTTCGCTGTTAATTTATGTTCTGTATTTTTAATGTCTTCTAGTTGTTAACTTCTGCTATGTATTTTTAATGTCATCTAGTTGTTAACTTCTATTATGTATTCTTAATGTCATCTCGTTAATTTCTGTTCTGTATTTTTAATGTCATCTCGTTAATTTTTGTTATGTATTTTTAATGTAATTTTTTCGCTGTTAATTTTTGCTATGTATTTTAATGTCATATTTTCGCTGTTAATTTCTGTTCTGTATTTTTAATGTCATCTTCTCGTTGTTAATTTTTGTTATGTATTTTTATTGTAATTTTTTCGCTGTTAATTTTTGCTATGTATTTTAATGTCATATTTTCGCTGTTAATTTATGTTCTGTATTTTTAATGTCTTCTAGTTGTTAACTTCTGCTATGTATTTTTAATGTCATCTAGTTGTTAACTTCTATTATGTATTCTTAATGTCATCTCGTTAATTTCTGTTCTGTATTTTTAATGTCATCTCGTTGTTAATTTCTGTTCTGTATTTTTAATGTCATCTCGTTGTTAATTTCTGTTATGTATTTTAATGACATTTCCACGTTATTAATTTATGTTATGTATTTTTTATGTCATCTTCACGTTATTAATTTTTGTTATGTGTTATTAATGCCATCTCATTGTTAATTTCTTTTATATATTTTAATGTCATCTCGTTGTTAATTTAAGTTATTTATTTTAATGTCATCTTTACGATGTTAATTTCTGTCATGTTTTTGTCATGTGATTTTTTTCATGTTTCCAAACTTTATTCTGGCACAACAAACCTATATTATTCTGAAGATTTTAGCTCCATTTTGAAACTCTGTGTTACTCCTGATTCAGAACTCTGTTCTGTATCCACGAGTATTATGTGATGTTCTTTTGTTCATGAACTCTGCAGTAACTATTGTATAAAAAATTAAAGTATAGAGACCCGTCACGCCAATTGGCGTATAAGGAATATGGTTTTAGTAACCATACTGTTTATAGACCTTCGGCACATGATTTTTGGTGTAACGTGGTCGGTATTACGCCTGTGCCGCTTTACTTCCCCAGAAAAAAATCCAGTACCCATTTAAGGCTGGGTGAACCCGGAAGCCGTCAATCAGGATTGAACCCGACCTTGTCCTTTGTAGTCCAGTGCACTAACAACTGAGCTATCGCGGCTCTCGTAACTATTGTATGTTGCTCCTTTATTTCTCAGCTGAACTATCAAGAAGGGATCAAGTCATCATACTTCGCCTAAGCACTGGCCACAACAGAATGAGAAACTATATGTTCACTCCAAATAGGAACTATCAGACCATACCACTGTACACAGGATAACATGACAACAAAACACGTTCTAGTGCCCTGTGTCTTAGTCTGAATGAGCCACGATTGCAGAAGAAGAATTTCTCAGCTTTAGGCTGTAATTATCATGTTGCTCTTTTAGTCTCAGTTCTATGATACAATTATCATGTATTGCTCTTTTATATCTCAGTTCTATAATATAATTATCATGTGTTGTTCTTGTATATCTCAGTTCTATCATATAATTATCATGTGTTGTTCTTGTATATCTCAGTTCTATGCTGTAATTATCACGTAATTTTCCTTAATTCCTGTACTCGAATCACTCACTCTCGTTCGTGCAACGCACATACTATTCAAATATATTCACATATAGCGTCCACTTCCCTTCCAATACGAATATATCACATGATAAAAGCCCCTCGGGAAATATGTACAACCAAGAGTAATTCAATTACCGAGCCTTAAGAAGTAGATCTATCCTGCTTGAAGTCATCGAGTCGATTAACATTTTGGGGAGAAATGTGATAGATCAGGTGCCCCCGATCAGTGGAATAATTATATGAGGGGGGAAAGAAACACAATTGATCCAAATATCGAGTCACAAATATCCGGTTATAGCTGTCAGCATTGTACATTGCTAACTATATTTCTCTCCCTTTTTCTTTCTCTTTCTCTCTATATCTCTCACTCTCTCACGAACAAATATACACGGTTAAGTGCGCATCCGGGAGCCGCGATAGCTCAGTGGTTAGTGAACTGGACTACAAAGGACAAGGGGTAGGGTTCGATCCCAACCGACGGCTTCCGGGTTCACCCAGCCTTTAATGGGTACCGGATTTTTTCTGGGAAAGTGAAGCGGCAGGGCGTAATACCGACCACATTACCCCAAAAATCATGTGCCGAAGGTCTGTAAAATTTATGATCACTAACACCATATTCCCTATACGCTACTTGGCGTGACGGGGGTACTTTACTCTTTTTTTATAAAGTGCGCATCCGCTATATGTGATTTAAGCGATCGTTTCTCCAGAAGAATGATGTTGAGAAAATTAAGAAACGTTAAACTTTGACAGAAGAGAAAATCCGGATGAAAAAGTAACAACCAAATGGCGATGCATAAAGAAAAACATACAAGAAACCTGAGACACATTACCCAAAAGAGAAAAGAATAAAAAAACAAAAATTGATAACTAACACCATCTTAGAAAAAATGGAAGAAAGGAACCAAGCGAAGAACACTGCCCAATACAATAAAATAGATAATGATATACGCAAAATGTGCAAAAAGGCAAAAGAAGACTGGCTCAGCCAAAAATGTATAGAAATAGAAACTATGGAAAGCAAATAAGACTTAAGAGGAATGCACACAGAAATAATGAGAATGACTAATAAAAATAAAAAAGCCACAGAAGGTGGATGCATTGCAAACAAAAAAGGAAAAATGCTAACAGACAATAAGGATATTATAGATAGATGGCAGGGATATATAACAGAACTATTTCATGATCAAAGGGACAAGAAACCAGTTATAAAATGTACATCAGACTATAAAATCTTAAAATCTGATGTGGAAAAAGCTATAAAAACAATGAAAAAGGGAAAAGCAGCAGGACCTGACAGCATACAGATAGAGATGAATCAGGCACTAGAAGATTTTGGCATTGAAGTGATTACAGACATATGCAACGACATATACCACACAGGATACATACCAAATGAACTAAAAACATCAACTTTCATTGCATTGCCTAAAAAGAATGGTGCAGTTGGATGCAGTGACTTTAGAACAATAAGCCTAATGAGCCATGTTACAAAAATCTTGCTAAAAGTTATACAAGGAAGGATTCAGAATAAAATCAATACTGAATTAGATGAGCAGCAATTTGGATTTAGGAAAAATAGTGGGACAAAAGAAGCCATATTCTGCATGAGAACATTAATCGAAAAGTACACACAGAAGTAAACAAACCAAAATATGCCTGCTTCATAGACTACACCAAAGCTTTTGATAGAGTACATCACAAACAACTTATAGAATGCCTAAAAGAGATACATCTAGATGACATGGACATACGACTAATATGTAATCTATACTGGGAGCAAACAGCAATAATAAAATATAACAAAGAGAACTCTACACCCATTGATATAAAAAGAGGAGTAAGACAGGGATGCATCCTATCACCAAACTTGTTCAATATATATATATATATACTGAGCAAATCTTTAAAAACATCTCAGAGATGCCAGGCCTACAAATTAATGGAAAGATAATCAATAACCTAAGATATGCTGATGATACTGTTCTACTAGCAGAAAATCCTAAAGACCTACAACAATTACTTAATGTAATAAACATGACAAGCAAAAAATATGGACTAGATATGAATATCAAAAAGACTAAAACTATGATCATAAACAAAGAAAATACTCAAAACCCATAAGTGGATATCAAAATTGAAGGAATAGACCTGGAGACAGTTCAGAACTATAACTACCTTGGACATACTATAACAAGTGATGGAAAATATACAACTGAAATAAACAAAAGAATTGGAATGGCAAAAAGTAATTTTAATGTCATAAAGAGCATACTAACATCAAAACAAATAACACCAGAGCTAAAACTAAGATTAGCAAAATGTTACATCTTCTCAATATTCCTATATGGTGCTGAAACATGGACATTGGACAAGAAAACAGAACAGAGAATTGAGGCCTTTGAAATGTGGATATATAGAAGAATAGGTAGAATTGGATGGAAGGAAAAGAAAACAAATGACAAAGTCTTAAAACAACTAAAAATGAAAAGAGAACTTCTGAACACAATTAGAACAAGACAAATGCGATTCTTAGGCCATGTTAAAAGACACAACAGCCTACTGAAAGTAATCCTGGAGGGGAAAATACACGGTAAAAGAGGCAGAGGCAGACCAAGATTAACATGGACGAGCAACATCAAAAGATGGACAAATCAGCCTATGACAACCTGCACCATCAAAGCAAGAGACAGAGCGGAATGGCGCTCCATGGTAGCCAACCTTCGTTGCGGAGACAGCACTTGATGATGATGAAGCTTTGACATTTAGATGATTGTCACCTTCAGATATAGCATTATTTATTAGGAACTCTCTGACCTCTAGGGGGAGTCGTGATAGCTCAGTGGTTAGTGAACTGGACTACAAAGTACAAGAAGTAGGGTTCGATCCCAACCGACAGCTTCCAGAGTTCACCCAGCCTTAAATGGGTACCTGATTTTTTTTCTGGGAAAGTAAAGCGGCACGGGCGTAATACCGACCACATTACCCCAAAAATCATGTGCTGAAGGTCTGTAAAGTTTATGGTCACTAACACCATATTACCTATACCCCACTTGGCATGGCGGGAACTCTTTTCTTTTTTTTACTTTCTCTCTGACCTCTAATATTATATAGATAATTCTCTCTTATATGTACAGTAATATAAATTAGACAATTCTTTCTGAGCTGTAATATTATTTAGATAACTCTATCGGAGCTGTAATATTATTTAGATAATTCTATCTGAGCTGCAAAATTATTTAGATAATTCTCAATGGGCTGTAATATTATTTAGACAATTTTATCTGAGCTGCAATATCATTTAGATAGTTATCTCTCAGCTGTAATATTATTTAAGTGTTGCTTTCTGATCTGTTATATTATTTCAGTGTCTCTGACTTGTAATATTATTTCAATGTTTCTCTCTGAGCTGTAATATTATTTCAATGTTTCTCTCTGACTTGTAATATTATTTCAATGTTTCTCTCTGACTTGTAATATTATTTCAATGTTTCTCTCTGACTTGTAATATTATTTCAATGTTTCTCTCTGAGCTGTAATATTATTTCAATGTTTCTCTCTGACTTGTAATATTATTTCAATGTTTCTCTCTGACTTGTAATATTATTTCAATGTTTCTCTCTGACTTGTAATATTATTTCAATGTTTCTCTCTGAGCTGTAATATTATTTCAATGTTTCTCTCGAAGCTGTGATATTATTTCAAAGTATCTCTCTGAGTTCTAATATTATTTAGACAATTCTTTTTGAGCTATAATGATATTTAGATATCCTCTATCCGAGCTACAATATTATTTAGATAATTCTATCTGGGCTGTAATATCATTTAGATAATTTTCTATGAGCTGTAATGTTATTTAGATAATGACTCTCTGAGCTGTAATGTTATTTAGATAATGACTCTGAGCTGTAATGTTATTTAGATAATGACTCTCTGAGCTGTAAAATTAGTTCAATGTTTCCATGTCTACTGTAATACTATTTCAATATTTCTTTCTGAGCTGTAATATTATATCAGTGTATCTCTCTCACCTGCAATGTTATTTAGATAACTATCCGAGCTATAATATTACTTAGATAATTTTCTCTGAGCTGTAATATTATTTAGATAATGACTCTTTAAGCTGTAATTTTATTTAGATAATTTTTTTTGAGCTGTAATATAATTTAGATAATTCTTTCTGAGCTGTAATATTTCTTCTCTGATGTAATATTATTTAAATGTGTCTCTCTGAGCTGTAATATTATTTCAGATAATTTTCTTGTGCGGTAATATTATTTAGAAAATTCTGTCTGAGCGGTAATATTATTTACATAATTCTATTTGAGCTGTAATGTTATTTAGATAACTATCCGAACTATAATATTATTTAAATAATTCTATCTGAGCTGTAATATTATTTAGATAATGGCTCTCTGAGCTGTAATTTTATTTAGATAATTCTTTTTGAGATGTAATATAATTTAGATAATTCTCTCTGAGCTGTAATATTTGTTAAATGTTACCATCTCTGATGTAATATTTTTTCAGTGTTTCTTTCTGAGCTGTTGTATTATTTCAATGTTTCTCTCTGAGATGTAATATTATTTAGATAATTCTCCTTAACTGTAATATTATTTAGATAATTCTCTCTGAGCTGTAAAATAATTTATATAATTCTATCTGAGCCGTAGTATTATTTAGATAGTTCTCCTTAGCTGCAATATTATTTCAGGTATACTCTGGTACAATCAACAAATTATAAAGTTCTATTATCAATCTTAACGTTTCTTTGTAGAGCCAATCGGCGGTGTTTATCACACGTAACTTCCGTGATCATAATAAAGTTCTCTGTCTCTCTATATATATATAGTGGCTAGCTTGAAATCCTATTGTACAAGTATATATATATAGTGGCTAGCTTGAAATCCCATTGTACAAGTATATATATATATATAGTGGCTAGCTTGAAATCCTATTGTACAAGTATATATATATAGTGGCTAGCTTGAAATCCTATTGTACAAGTATATATATATAGTGGCTAGCTTGAAATCCTATTGTACAAGTATATATATATATTCTCTTCTCTTCTGTGGTCTGTACGTGTGTTGTAGAATCTCCAAGAAATCTCTTGTTATGATGATTATTAACTCTAGGGAACAGAACCCGGTCGTGGTTAATGCCGAGGTCAACGGTCTCATCTGCGATAACACCGATGAGAAAGATGCAGTCATCTATACAGACGGATCTGTAAGACGAAACCAAAGAAGTGCATGGGCATTTACAGCACGCTCGGCAGGCAGAATAGTCTACGAAGACAGTGGTGCATACGTCATGACCACGAGTAGCATGACAATGGAGGCGATGGCAGTGACCAAGGCATTCAAATGGTTAGAGTCACAAGACTACACCCACGCATGTATACTGAGTGATTCGATGAGCATGATAAAAAAAGTGGAGGCGGGCTCTGTACGCATGCAATGGGTAGAGTCGTTGCAGAAATCCAAAATACGTAAGGTCACCTTTGTCTATGTCCCTGGACATGCGGAAGTACGGGGAAATGAAAGGGCGGACAGGTTGGCTAGCTGCGCTGTCGTTGAGGATGGGCAACCAATGGATCGAGCGGACATCATCAATGCCCTCCGAGATGTGGGAAGAGCACAGGACTTCCACAAACACAGATCCACGTCACTTCTTCGGATGATGGAAATGGGAGTTAAGTTGGGCACAGCCAGAAATGAGACACTTAGTGGCCGTGTAAGAAGACTTATCAACCAACATAGAACTGGAGTCGTCAGTCGCTGGACACTGAGGGAATTGCAGAGGAGAGGATCTGAGCACCTATGGACATGTTCAGAGTGCAATGATGATGACCCGCAAATAACTCAATAACTCAATTTAACAATCGCGAGGAACTTACTACTATCTTGACTCTAGTCACTACAGTTCAACTTCTCAAAACTATTTTCATTTCTACGTCCAAAATGAAAATTACAAAATCTGTAAGCGATCGGTTTTAATCTAACTCCAAATCCTATCTTCTGCCTTGAGGCAGGTACCTAGTCTCTTCTACTACATTCTATCTGAAGTGTCCCTGATCTTTGTGGGTGAAAAGTCTTCAAAGATGAATGCTAAGTGATCTCACTTCATTAAGTCTTCTCGGGGTCTTTTTGTGTCCATCTCAGCCACTCCCACCTGGCTAAGGATTATTGGAATCTAATATATAGTCTCATTATCATTCGTCTGCGTCCAATCACTATTTAATTAATTCCGCCTTCTAATTACGTCCATAGTCTCATTACTTGAGGTGTCCTGCCGACACCTGTCAATCCTCCTAACCTTCCCTTCTCTAACAACCAAAGCTTTCATTGGCCCTTGACCAAGCATGACGCTTTCTCTGTCAGAATTCTTTCATCCAAGACTCCCGTCTCTGGAATTCAAGCTGACATAGGAATTTCCCCTGAATTCACTCAACTCGTCACTTCAAAGAATGTTTGACAACTATCCGTGCTATAGTTCCTCCTCCAGCCAGTCCAGTCGTTTACGTAACTAAACACGGTCTCCATCGAAAGTGCCGACACCTTTAAGGGCCTCAGGTCGTCTTTCTCTGTTTAATTCTCACGGCTTCTTACGTTCCTTCGTTCGAGTTCGGTGGACTAACTTACATTCCTTCGTTCGAGTTCGGTGGACTAACTTACATTCCTTCGTTCGAGTTCGGTGGACTAACTTACGTTCCTTCGTTCGAGTTCGGTGGACTAACTTACATTCCTTCGTTCGAGTTCGGTGGACTAACTAACGTTCCTTCGTTCGAGTTCGGTGGACTAACTTACATTCCTTCGTTCGAGTTCGGTGGACTAACTTACATTCCTTCGTTCGAGTTCGGTGGACTAACTTACGTTCCTTCGTTCGAGTTCGGTGGACTAACTTACATTCCTTCGTTCGAGTTCGGTGTACTAACTTACGTTCCTTCGTTCGAGTTCGGTGTACTAACTTACGTTCCTTCGTTCGAGTTCGGTGTACTAACTTACGTTCCTTCGTTCGAGTTCGGTGTACTAACTTACATTCCTTCGTTCGAGTTCGGTGTACTAACTTACGTTCCTTCGTTCGAGTTCGGTGGACTAACTTATGTTCCTTCGTTCGAGTTCGGTGTACTAACTTACATTCCTTCGTTCGAGTTCGGTGGACTAACTTACATTCCTTCGTTCGAGTTCGGTGGACTAACTTATGTTCCTTCGTTCGAGTTCGGTGGACTAACTTACGTTCCTTCGTTCGAGTTCGGTGGACTAACTTACGTTCCTTCGTTTCGAGTTCGGTGGACTAACTTACGTTCCTTCGTTCGAGTTCGGTGTACTAACTTACGTTCCTTCGTTCTAGTTCAGTGGACTAACTTACGTTCCTTCGTTCTAGTTCAGTGGACTAACTTACGTTCCTTCGTTCGAGTTCGGTGTACTAACTTACGTTCCTTCGTTCGAGTTCGGTGGACTAACTTACGTTCCTTCGTTCGAGTTCGGTGGACTAACTTACGTTCCTTCGTTCTAGTTCAGTGGACTAACTTACGTTCCTTCGTTCTAGTTCAGTGGACTAACTTACGTTCCTTCGTTCGAGTTCGGTGTACTAACTTACGTTCCTTCGTTCTAGTTCAGTGGACTAACTTATGTTCCTTCGTTCGAGTTCGGTGGACTAACTTACGTTCCTTCGTTCGAGTTCGGTGGACTAACTTACGTTCCTTCGTTCGAGTTCGGTGGACTAACTTACGTTCCTTCGTTCGAGTTCGGTGGACTAACTTACATTCCTTCGTTCAGTTCGGTGGACTAACTTACATTCCTTCGTTCGAGTTCGGTGGACTAACTTACGTTCCTTCGTTCGAGTTCGGTGGACTAACTTACGTTCCTTCGTTCGAGTTCGGTGGACTAACTTACGTTCCTTCGTTCGAGTTCGGTGGACTAACTTACGTTCCTTCGTTTCGAGTTCGGTGGACTAACTTACGTTCCTTCGTTTCGAGTTCGGTGGACTAACTTACGTTCCTTCGTTCTGAGTTCGGTGGACTAACTTACGTTCCTTCGTTCTGAGTTCGGTGGACTAACTTACGTTCCTTCGTTTCGAGTTCGGTGGACTAACTTACGTTTCTTCGTTTCGAGTTCGGTGGACTAACTTACGTTCCTTCGTTCTGAGTTCGGTAGACTAACTTACGTTCCTTCGTTCTGAGTTCGGTGGACTAACTTACGTTCCTTCGTTCTGAGTTCGGTGGACTAACTTACGTTCCTTCGTTCTGAGTTCGGTGGACTAACTTACGTTCCTTCGTTCTGAGTTCGGTGGACTAACTTACGTTCCTTCGTTCTGAGTTCGGTGGACTAACTTACGTTCCTTCGTTCTGAGTTCGGTGGACTAACTTACGTTCCTTCGTTCTGAGTTCGGTGGACTAACTTACGTTCCTTCGTTTCGAGTTCGGTGGACTAACTTACGTTCCTTCGTTCTGAGTTCGGTGGACTAACGTACGTTCCTTCGTTCTGAGTTCGGTGGACTAACTTACGTTCCTTCGTTCGAGTTCGGTGTACTAACTTACATTCCTTCGTTCGAGTTCGGTGGACTAACTTACATTCCTTCGTTCGAGTTCGGTGGACTAACTTACATTCCTTCGTTCGAGTTCGGTGGACTAACTTACATTCCTTCGTTCGAGTTCGGTGGACTAACTTACATTCCTTCGTTCGAGTTCGGTGGACTAACTTACATTCCTTCGTTCGAGTTCGGTGGACTAACTTACATTCCTTCGTTCGAGTTCGGTGGACTAACTTACATTCCTTCGTTCGAGTTCGGTGGACTAACTTACATTCCTTCGTTCGAGTTCGGTGGACGTTCGTTACGTTCGCTACTTCTAAGTCTCCTTTGTTCTACGCCACAACTAGTGTACTTCTTATCTTCGTCGTATCATTCCTTTATTCTTCCTCTGGCGTTCGTCAAATTCTTCTTCTATTCTTCCAATTTTATCCTTCATGGCTCAGTCACCTTAACAGGAACACGGTAATCCAGCTTCTTGATAGCCAGCCTGTTTTGACACAGATCGATACCGAGGGAGTCACGAGGAGGTAGAACTGCTAGGTCTTGGTCAGCTGACTGTGTGCCGACCCTTGGATTGCTACCACAGGACGCAGGCGCTTATGTCCCCTCATTTTACAAAAGAGTATGGAAATTGTTTTTAAAAACGCAATCAGAATACATGTTTCAGCAAATCAGCCCGATATAATAAGGCTTCTAAGTGAAGCGAAACACTAACCTCCCCATGAATTAAGTACACATGTGTTCTCTTTTTTTCTTAAACCGCGCTGCGTGTAAGTGAACTACAGTTTAACACAAGATTTGTAAAAAAAAAAAAAAAAAAGAAAGAAAGAAAATTTCATATAATTTTCTGGCTTTATTTTACTTTTAATTTATTTTAACATTTTGTTAGGAATGATTCTATGTGATTCTAATCTCAGATGGAAGATGTTCCACAGAAATAAAAAGCAGAATAGCTCAGGCCAAAACAACAATTCAGATGAAAAGCATCTTATGCAACAAGTCTATGTCAATAGAAGTGAGAAAGAGAATTCACGGTGCTATATAGAGCTAATTCTCACCTATGGGAGTGAATCATGGACAGTAAACAAACAAATGAAAAGACGATTAGAGGCCACAGAGGTAGGATTTCCCAGAAGAATAGTGTGAGTTCCCTGGACAGCTAAAAAGACCAATGAGGAAATTCTCAAAGAGGCCAACACAAAAAGGGAGCTTCTAAAAAACATCAGAAAGAAACAATCAGCATTTTTCTGGCACGTCAAAAAGAGGAAAGTTGGAATACTTGGTAACAACTGGCAAAATACAGGGAAAGAAAGATCGCGGACGACAAAGAGAGAAGATACTAGGTAGCTTGGTGTCATGGCATGGAAAACAGTCAACAACAGAACCGATACGATGCACTGTGGATAGAAGAAGCGGAAGGATATGATCGCCTACGCCAACCGGCATGGCACATGATCATAATGAATCTTGGTATCTCCAGAAAGAAGCAAAAACTATTATTATTATTAATTTTAAGGAATCATTGCATTATAAAATATAACAAGAACGTAAACATTAACTTATCTTTCACACCTCTCCAAATTTAAAGACTTCATAAAAAACGTTAAACATCACGTTTATAAAGTGCCATGTTTGACACTTTATAACTTAAAGTCTTAAATCTCGAGTAAAGACCTGGTGATCCACGGGAACGAAAGGTATTGGGAGGTAATAAGCAAAGACGAAGACTGAAAACTGAAACGAAACGTTACAACAGATTAGGCGAAAGAATCTTCATCCCAAGGTAGTGCTATCAATGCCAGTCCTGGATTCTGGATGCAGGTTCAATAAGAAAAACCTCTACCGAGATTAAATGTGTTAGACGAATGACAGGAAACAGTCTGAGAGATAAGATCAGACATGAAGAACTGAGAAAAAAACTATGAATAATCCCCACCATACAATATATAAAGAAACAACAGCTAAAATGGTTTGTGATTTGATAAAGAAGAAGGATCGAAACACAGCACAAGGAGCCTTCAATAAACGTTGCGAGAACACCAGATGCAAGGACCGACCTCGAAATGGATTGATGGAATATTAGAAACACTAGGAAACATAACAGCAGCAGAGCAAACAGAAGAGCAAAAGGCCACAAATTATATCTTCCACTCGACGATGAAAGGCAAATGAGGAAGGAAAGAAGAAGAAGAAGAAGAAGAAGGGGAAGGAAAGAGAATATGAAAAAAATGTTTTAAAAAATATTTAATTAATTAACATGTGTGTTGAGTTTTAAACGTTAGGACTCCAGCATGTGTTTGTTACTGATTTAATGTGAATGATGGAGGGCTAGAGAAGGGAAACATTGTTCTACTCTCATTGTTTCATATCGCAAATTATTTAAGTGCTGCGGTAAAGCTGGTAGCAAGGAGCAAGTGGTGTGGTGCAATGTACACTCCTACAGGGTGTGGTGATAGCTTAACAAAGAAGAAACACAACAAAATACTGACGTTTTGGCCTGCATGTGGGAAATTATCGGAATATTGTTTGTTCAAACAAAAGAAGTAAGCAAGAACATTTTAACGTGCGCAACCGAGAGAAGATGCACTTAGAGACAACAGCCAGAAGCTGGAGTCAAATAGGTCATGCACTGAGAAACGGTCCAGACGCAATCACGAAAATTAACATTCAGCAGACACAAGAAAGAAAGCAAGAGAAAGACAGGCAGACCAAAAACTGCCCGGATTGAAAGAAAAAAGTGAAAGCAGAAATTAATAATATGGACTAAACTTTGGGTAACCTATCAAAGATGCCTACCGTTTCTGTAAAATTGAGGAACATAGTTAATGCCCTAGATTACATCACAAGGCCTGTAAGTCACCAACTGTCGACCATTCATGGTCAACCAAATAATAAAGCAGATATGACACATGATGATGATGATGGGGTTTAAACACGAGCACCTGGCCATAATCGGCTGTTTAACTGATAATTCTGACATAATATCCTTGGCTATTGTAGTATTCACAACCTTGAAAGTTGTTTACAATCTGCTATTTGCCTGATATTTCTGAAACGACATCCTTGGAGCAAATAATATTCCACACGGACAAGTTATTTACAATTTGCTACCTGACTGATATTCTGAATCAATCTCTATATGCCATGTAATGTCTATAGGAGCAGGAAGAATAGGTCAGGTGATAATGAATGTCCCATCCCAGCCGAACAACAATTATCGGATACAGAGTCCTCCAGTTAAGAGTTCACATAACACCATTCATGTAGTTAACGTTTTTGTTGACATTTTTAGACATTATTTTTTATTTATTAAAAAAAAAACACTCTTTACTTCACGTAAAGTAGGAGTCCTTAAATTCCCATAACATCATGCGCATTTATGGGTGCTGTGGTGAATGTTGCGCCAAGCTGTCACATCCACCCAGAGAAAATCCATTGTGTTAATTTGAAGAAAATGGTCAGCCTGAAATCGCATCCCTAAACTAAGATAAGGGTTGGACCCAGTATAAACGGGGAGAGCAGGATTGCAAGTAGTGACGGATTTAGGTCACGCATGTGCGTAAAAATTTAATTTGGGAGTGGCTCCATACAGCATAGGTGGATAGACACAAGGTCAACAAATAATTATCGTGGGAGCGAAAAGACAACAGCAGAAACCGGAAGTGTCGACAATATAAATAAAGGTAAAGGTTAAAGTACGAGACTTGAATCGGCGTCTTACCATACTAGTTTTCACTCATAAGTGCTCGGCCGAGTATCCAGAAGTGAAGTGAGACTTCTGGATAGTGTCGCCTCAAGCATCGAAACTCACGAAACGAGGCGGTATTCCTCATCTTCCCAGAGTACTACCCTGGTACCCATTTCTCCCAGTGGCTGGGTCGACAGCGGGTTTTTTTTTCAACCACGCGTAGAATTCACACTGCTTCCAGAGGGAATCGAACACGGGTTGTCCGAACGTCGGTAGCCCACTCGAGTGGTGTTTCCAACTAGGCAACCAAGGCCCCCAAATATAAATAGAAAATATTACTCTCATATGGCTAGATACATATAGAGACGCACCGAGGTATAGAGACGCCGAGAGAGATAAGCTGAGGAAGATACACCAAGAGACTTACTCACACTAACACACGCGCGGAGACAATGACGATTCACACAGCCCGAGACTCTCTCACACTAACATACGCGCGGAGACAATGACGATTCACACAGTCCGAGACTCTCTCACACTAACATACGCGCGGAGACAATGACGATTCACACAGTCCGAGACTCTCTCACACTAACATACGCGCGGAGACAATGACGATTCACACAGCCCGAGACTCTCTCACACTAACATACGCGCGGAGACAAAGACGTTTCACACACCGAGAGAAGTAATTAGTTACAGTAAGAACATTAGCGAGGGCAGACAGCCAGGAAAGTGAGTGAGCAAAATATTCAAGAGCTGATACGGGGACAGATCAATTAGAAAGTACGCCAAGTAGTATAGCTAGACAAGACGTTCAAACAAGATCAATATTATATCAAGTGAATAGATTAACTGATCTAGTGAGTCTACACATGAATTGTGTATTATTAACAAAAAGTATAAACTGTGCGGTGTTAATTGATTCTATGAGTATGTGATTCAGCGGTCATCAAACCGCCAAAAAATATTGATATTGATGGTAGTCTAGAAAGAACGTAGAGTCTAAATAATTCATGAAATGTATTCATGTAACTTGTCATCATCGAACTGTATATAGTTTATAGTATATAAATAAAAAGTCTTGGTGTTACTGTGCACCTCAAGCCTTCGTCATTATCAAGGTCGAGAGGATGCGAAGTGACTTGACGAATGTGTTAAAGAAAGATCGAGACGGCCTAATAATACCAGTATGAGTACGAACGAACAAACATAGCTCGAAAGACATCACTATTATATTAATAAGCCTACGTAATTCAACGAGCGCCAAATCCATTGTCAAAATAAAGTTCCAAGAACCAACAATATTTTACACCAGATCCTCTTAAATAACGGACGAGCTCACTTACCACCTCACTGCCGCTACATTTCTAAGTTAGGCAGCAGTTATTTGGTAAATTAGAGAGCAGTTAATTACTAAATTAGGGAGCTGTTATTTGGTAAATTAGAGAGCAGTTATGTGGTAAATTATGGAGCATTTATCTGGTAAATTATTGAGCAGTTATCCGGTAAATTATGGATCAGTTCTATGGTAAATTATGGAGCAGTTATGTGGTAAATTATGGAGCAGTTGTGTGGTAAATTATGGAGCAGTTATGTGGCAAATTATGGAGCAGTTATCTGGTAAAATATGGAGCATTTATCTGGTAAATTATTGAGCAGTTATCTGGTAAATTATGGAGCAGTTCTATGGTAAAATATGGAGCAGTTATGTGGTAAATTATGGAGCATTTACCTGGTAAATTTTTGAGCAGTTATCTGGTAAATTATGGAGCAGTTCTATTGTAAATTATGAAGCAGTTATGTGGTAAATTATGGAGCAGTTATGTGGTAAATTATGGAGCAGTTATCTGGTAAATTATGGAGCATTTATCTGGTAAATTATTGAGCAGTTATCTGGTAAATTATGGAACATTTATATGGTAAATTATGGAGCAGTTATATGGTAAATTATGGAGCATTTATCTGGTAAATTATTGAGCAGTTATATGGTAAATGATGGAGCAGTTCTATAGTAAATTATGGAGCAGTTATCTGGTAAATTATGGAGCAGTTATCTGGTAAATTATGGAGCAGTTATCTGGTAAATTCTGGAGCAGTTCTATGGTAAATTATAGAGCAGTTATGTGGTAAATTAAGGAGCAGTTCTATGGTAAATTATGGAGCAGTTATGTGGTAAATTATGGAGCAGTTCTATGGTAAATTATGGAGCAATTATGTGGTAAATTATGGAGCAGTTCTATGGTAAATTATGGAGCAGTTATATGGTAAATATGGAGCAGTTATCTGGTAAATTATGGAGCAGTTATCTGGTAAATAATGAAGCAGTTCTGTGGTAAATTATGGAGCAGATATATGGTAAATTATGGAGCAGTTATATGGTAAATTATGGAGCAGATATCTGGTAAATAAGCTCAGTGGTTAGTGAACTGGATTACAAAGGACAAGAGGTAGGGTTCGATCTTTACCGACGGCTTCCAGGTTCACCCAGCCTTAAATGGGTACCGGATTTTTTTCTGGGAAAGTAAAGCGGCACGGGCGTAATACCGACCACATTACCCTAAAAATAATTTGCTGAAGGTCTGTAAAATTTATGGTCACTAACACCATTTGGCCTATACACCACTTGGCGTGACGGGGGTACTTTAATTTTTTTTACTTTTTTTTATATCTGGTAAATTAGGATAAATAACTTTTCCTAGCGGCAAAATTCAGTCAACTATGACTGACGGAGGCTACCACTATGTTCTTTCGTTTGTTCAATTTAAAACTCTTACTTTTTATTTCTTCTATGTTCTCAGTTGATTACATGTTGAGATTTATAATTGTGATGTCTTTTTCTCGCGGAAAAAAAATATAAATAAAGACCGACATCAGTTCATAGAGCCAGCCTGGGGAAAATGATCCAAATATTGTGGTCAAGCAAAATCATTTGTTAGGAACAACTCAACGGACACAAGAAAGAGAATGTGTTCAGTGATAACAAGGAGACATAAATAAAACAAGAGCACGGGTAAATCCTCGAATAATGGACAAACAAAAGCACCAGCAATAGAAAACATGGAAATAATTGTTGCCCAACGTAGGAATTGTGCCCGAACCCTACAGTATATCGTAATTCTAGATGAAAGAGAGCTAACGAAAACTGTCAAAACTCATTACTTCAAAGATGTAATAATAAGTATACACTAAATTTGAAAAGCGATCCAAAGAAACAAAAATCAATGGTTGGCTACCATGGAGCGCCATTCCGCTCTGTCTCTTGCTGTGATGGTGTAGGTTATCACAGGCTGATTTGTCCATCTTTTGATGTTACTCGTCCGTGTTATTAGCCTTGGTCTGTCTCTGCCTCTTTTACCTTGTATTTTCCCTTCCAATATTACATTTAGTACGCTGTTGTGTCTTTTAACATGCCCCAAAATTGTGTTAATTATACTTAAAAAGGGACGCCAAAGTTCAGCTTGCTCAGGGCGCCAGGAACTAAAGGACCGGCCCTGGCAGAGATACATAGTGTAGGCCAGCCAATTTGTGGGCACCTTGTCCATAACTGTAAGTGATTAAGAAGAAATGAAAGATGCTACTGTTGTTTCACAAGACGTCACAAAATGCGTCCATACCACAAACTGCTTTATTTGTCTTGACTTTCCACGCCGTTCGTCACTTACCAGTATCTCCTTATAGTACACCACGCATTTTGCTTATTGTTAAACGTAAGTAGCTTAAAGGAACAGAATTCACAGATCAAATAAAGGATTATCTCGGCACTCTATGGTTCGTTCTCCCGTCGATTGTCATTGCAGTGAAACGTAACAATACTCTACCGCAGCTGAACTATTTTCAGAAAAAAAAGCTCACAAACTTCATGCAACAAGAATAAAGATCGATTTGTTCATCGCCTCAAAAGTCAATATTTCTCATCCCGCTATTGTTAATTGCCTAATCAATAACAAATATTTACATCATCTGATTGAAATGAGCAACGTGAGAGAGAGAGAGAGAGAGAAAGAGAGGAAGGGGAGAGAGGGAGGGAGAGAGAGAGGGAGGGAGAGAGAGAACGTTGAATCATTATGTTTTTTCCTCTTTGCAAACAAACAAAATATTTGGTTAATCATATCATGCCTATTTTTAGCACTCTTTTCTTTTCAGCTATTCTGATTAATCCCGCACGCTCTCTCCAGTACATTCAACATTTAGCAAAGTACTTCAAGTACAGAGTTCTCTCCATACATTTCACATTTTACAAAGTACTTCAAGTACAGAGTTCTCTCCATACATTTCACATTTTACAAAGTACTTCAAGTACAGAGTTCTCTCCATACATTTCACATTTTACAAAGTACTTCAAGTACAGAGTTCTCTCCATACATTTCACATTTTACAAAGTACTTCAAGTACAGAGTTCTCTCCATACATTTCACATTTTACAAAGTACTTCAAGTACAGAGTTCTCTCCATACATTTCACATTTTACAAAGTACTTCAAGTACAGAGTTCTCTCCATACATTTCACATTTTACAAAGTACTTCAAGTACAGAGTTCTCTCCATACATTTCACATTTTACAAAGTACTTCAAGTACAGAGTTCTCTCCATACATTTCACATTTTACAAAGTACTTCAAGTACAGAGTTCTCTCCATACATTTCACATTTTACAAAGTACTTCAAGTACAGAGTTCTCTCCATACATTTCACATTTTACAAAGTACTTCAGGCACAACAATCCTTTCAAACATTTACCATTTTACATACAAGGTCTTTCCATAAATGTAACATTTTACAAAGTACATGTGCCGTGCAGCACACACCAGCAATGGTAATATGTGTGGTAAAGATAGTTACAAAGTACCTGTGCCGTGCAGCACACACCAGCAATGGTAATATGTGTGGTAAAGATAGTTACAAAGTACCTGTCCCGTGCAGCACACACCAGCAATGGTAATATGTGTGGTAAAGATAGTTACAAAGTACCTGTCCCGTGCAGCACACACCAGCAATGGTAATATGTGTGGTAAAGATAGTTACAAAGTACCTGTCCCGTGCAGCACACACCAGCAATGGTAATATGTGTGGTAAAGATAGTTACAAAGTACCTGTCCCGTGCAGCACACACCAGCAATGGTAATATGTGTGGTAAAGATAGTTACAAAGTACCTGTGCCGTGCAGCACACACCAGCAATGGTAATATGTGTGGTAAAGATAGTTACAAAGTACCTGTGCCGTGCAGCACACACCAGCAATGGTAATATGTGTGGTAAAGATAGTTACAAAGTACCTGTCCCGTGCAGCACACACCAGCAATGGTAATATGTGTGGTAAAGATAGTTACAAAGTACCTGTCCCGTGCAGCACACACCAGCAATGGTAATATGTGTGGTAAAGATAGTTACAAAGTACCTGTGCCGTGCAGCACACACCAGCAATGGTAATATGTGTGGTAAAGATAGTTACAAAGTACCTGTCCCGTGCATCACACACCAACAATGGTAATATGTGTGGTAAAGATAGTTACAAAGTACCTGTGCCGTGCAGCACACACCAGCAATGGTAATATGTGTGGTAAAGATAGTTACAAAGTACTTCAAATAAAAAGTAAAGCAACATTTGAAAGCGAATAAACGTGGTAATTTCGTGAACAACGTTAGTGCATTATTCAGACTAATCACATCTCAAGTACACTAGCTATGTTCACTTACATGTTTTGAAAAATCACAAGAGAGTGTTTATACGAGTATATTGATTGACCGAGTAATCATAAGTGGAATCCTGGCTACAAAAGTTATGGTTATGTGGCGTATGTAATTGTTAACGTCTTATGGGAGACTAGTCTGACAACTACTGCCTGAGGTTAGTGAGTAGCTGCTCTTCATCTCTCTCATCATCATCGAGTGTCATCGCCGCAACGAAGGTTGGATACCATGGAGCGCCATTCTGCTCCGTCACTTGCTTTGATGGTGCAGGTTGTCATAGGTTGATTTGTTTATCTTTTGATGTTACTCGTCCATGTTAGTCTTGGCCTGCCTCTGCCGCTTTTACCTTGTAATTTCCCCTCCAAGATTACTTTTAGTGGGCTATTGTGTCTTTTAACATGGCCCAAAAATAGCATTTATCTTGTTTGGATTGTGTTTAGTAGTTCTCATTTTATTTTTAGTTGTTTTAAGGCTTCATCGTTCGTTTTGATCTCTCTAGATAGATAATAAAGAAAGCAAAACGATTTACTGAAAGACACAGGAGATAACTAAAAAAAAATATTTACCAAAAGGGAGATAACTTGTATGTTTTTTTTCTATCTCTCTGTCTCACTTTGATTCGATGAACCAAAATGGACATTCAAGAAATTGAAGACAGATACGCGATAAGTGAGATATTGCAAGAAAGAGAAAGATCCCGATTCTACTACTTTTTCATCCTTGACCCGCGAACGACCTCCTGAACTTACAGGGTTTTCATTAAAAGAAGATTAACGAAAAGCATAATTGTTTAAATTGTGGTTGCTGTGTCGATAAGTCATTCTTTACTACTGCAAATTCTATAGTTTGTTATGTACGACAGACCAAAGCAATGTTATCTCTTTCTAGAAATAGTATTACCTTGCACGTTTATGTTTGTATTCTTATATAAACTACGGCTAAATCAAGACCACTTTTCTTTTCTCTCAATAAGTTGTTTTTATTTCAGTATTTGCCTGAAACACATCTAGTCGATCTGACCATAGATCCCGCTTACTATTCTTGTTGAAACAGGCAGAACTAGAGTAACGACGCATAACAGGAAAACACAAAAAACGATGATTTAAATTGAAAGAAAACTTCATTTTTCTTTTGTTTTTGAACATAAAGGTGAACAAATATATTGTATTTATTCCCTAGTTTATCTTGTGTCAAAGGAATACGATGTAGGCAAACACTAAACTAGTTTGCGTAAAACACAACACAATAAAGGCAGTGGAGTACTAGAAGTTTTGTTTAATAATTTTTTTTTCCTTTTCCGTTCGCCAGCTTTTCACCTCTGGCGAAGTCCCTAGAGATTAGGAACTGAATTTTGCGTGTCAATCCATTTTCTCCCTGGCAGCCATGTTCACAGGGATCCCTCGCCGCACAGTCAGATAACTCCGTCTTCAGAGGTACTTATATTTGTTCCGTCGATGAGTAACTGACGTTTCAATCCGGGCCTCGCTGCTGAGGCCAGGGGGTAGTTGCCGCAGAGAGAAATCAGAAATAAAAATCTCAACTGGTGCAGCCGGGATTTGAACTCAACACCCTTCTGTCTTGAGACAGTGAGTCTTGCCTCGAGACCAACCAGTCCCCGTTTAATAATTTCAGGCACAAACTACCGTAATATCAGCATAAGAATAATTATCGGTAGCCAGATTACACCGCAAATTAGAGAGCTACTTACGGATCTCGTTTAAGGGCTGGTAAAAGACGAACAAGACATTTCAGAGATGGTTAACTCATTTAAAAAAGATGTTCTTTCAAAGTTGGCATCTGTTGGAGATAATAAGCTAATTAGAAACTATGAAACTGTTTTCTTGTTACATCAAGCAGGAAGTAGGCACGTAAAAGTTTACGAAATAGGAGGTGAACGTTCAACTACTTTCCATCTTCTTATTAACAATTGTGAATGTTACTAACTAGCTTTTCAACTACTTTCTATAGTGTTGTTAACAATTGTGAACACTACTATCTAGCTTCTCAAGTACGTTTCATGTTGTCATGAACAATTCTGAACACTACTATCTAGTTTAAGAAGAGATTACAGATATAACTGATGTAAGCAGCCTTATTTTTATCATTCTTAATTTGAAATTCTCGAAAATATTTTTTTTTAAATGCATCTCTTAGAAAACAGCAGCAAAGACATTGCTATGTTGAAGCCCTCGAATAGGTCAGTTTCTCATTGAGAAGGCTGTGGGAAATGTTTTCTCTGTAACAGATGGGACGAAAGCAATGCTCGGCCATAATACTGGATTAGTAGGGCGTGTTAAAGAAGCAGGAGTAAATTGTTTGTTCTTATATTGCATCTTGCAGGAGGTGAAACGTTTTAGATTTGATCATTCTCATTTCCTGATTCTTAAACCGGGGAAGGTTGAAACTTCATATATATTCTCTTGGTGTTAAGATGGGCACAGCCAGAAACGAGAAACTTATTGGGCGTGTAAGAAGACTAATCAACCAACACAGAACTGGAATCGTCAGTCGCTGGACAATGCGAGACTTACTGAGGAGGGGATCTGAGCACATAAGGACATGTTCGAAGTGCAGTGATGATAACCCGGCAAATAACTCAATAACTAAATAACAATATGTATTCTCTCTCTCTCTCTGGTGATATGATGATAGTTATGACAATGGTGAGGCTGGTGTTATCATTTTGTATGCCATGAAGCCGATTCGGATCGAGACAGAGCATCTCTCTTGACTTCTTCTATAGACCTCAAATAAGTAGACAAAAGTTGTAGACTTCAACATCAATGAGAACTCCATTACGAGATTTCTAAAGTCTGGCACAACTAGCCAGTTCTCTAACAGGTTTAATGCCATGTAACATCCGGGGGTGAACAATTACAGAGACCTGCAATTGCAATTCAGAATATACTCACTCAGTCTGCAGTGAAATATACAAACATCAAATTGCTACTCAGTTGCATCTAACTGGCTCTCTCTAACAGAACTTCTAAGTCCTTTAAAAACTAACTGTCTACCTAAACTTCTACATAACTCATTGTCTAGCTAATTTCATGTTTCTAACTATTTGGCTGATATTTTTACTTTATTTCAAGCTATATTTTCTTCACTAATTCCGGTATCAGACATTCTCTCCAGATGTTACCCGTGCTGGGAGCGCTTTGTCTGATCCAAAATATGTTTTGTCTCTCTGAGATACTGACGCAAACTGCTTTGTCCATGACTCTAGCCTGGCTCGCCCAGTGTGGTCACTTGACGAAATTAATCACACGATCACGAGACGTCCTTCAAACAGAATAGCGCTCAGTGTGGCTGAGTATTTTAACATTTTCCGGTCATTCCCCTGTTAACTCTATTAACTTCCATTCTCCTAGTACATATTTAACTCTTTAAAACCCAAGATCACGTACATTGTGAGATGATGGCGTACATAAGAATATTCTTATTTTCTGATGTGAGACGTGTACACAAGATTCTTTTCATTTCATAATGTGAGATGTGTACACACGATTCTTCACATTTCTTGATGTGAGATAAGCACACAGGATTATTCCCATTTGTAGAGGTGAGTTGCGTACAAAGGTTTATTCTCATTCTCTCATTTGAGATGTGTACACAAGAATGTATAAGCACAAGAATATACTCATGTTCTGATGTGAAAAGTGTACACAAGAATGTGTACACACAAGAATATACTCGTCTTCTGATGTGAAATGTGTACACATGAATATTCTTATTTTCTAATGTGTGGTGTGTACACAACATGGTGTTTGTACATGATATTTCACTTGGCAACAGTAACTTGATGATGGTTGAAACATGACGCTCCGTGCCTCTGTGATGACATCCACGTCCTTGCTTAATTGTCTATAGTTGTGGCGGTCCAGGCTATAAAAGGAATTTACGACGGCGGTTTTTGTTGCCTCCCGTCGGTTGATTTGCTGTAGTCTCAGCGGACCTTTGACCTCAAAGTCTTACCCACAAAATAGTAAAAAAAAAAAAAAAAAAAGCAAAGTACCCCCCCCCCCCGTGTCACGCCAAGTGGCTTATAGGGAATATGGTGTTAGTGACCATAAATTTTACAGACCTTGGGCACATGATTTTTTTGCTCTACACAGCTAACTCATAATGAAGTATCTAAGACAAAATAAGTTAGACAATATTTTGTTTTAGATACTTCAATATTAGTTAGCTATGTAGGGCTAATTTTACTTACTTACATATATGTGGGAGTGTTGTTTGCATGACAGAGGCCTATTGAGTCGAAACGTCGTTCATTTGTGTCGTCAATTAATTACGTAAAGCGTTAACCATACCATTTTCTTTCTATTTTTTTTTATTTCTCCTTTACAATCAGCTTTACTGCATCTTCGTATTTTTATGCATTTCTTTGCAAGACCCCTTGTTTCATTTTAGTGTCCCCCTCTATTGGCTTTTTGTAATATGGGCAGCAGGGCAGCCGCAGTCAGTGCTATCTACTGCATACAAAAAGTATAGTAAAGAGCCCACGTCACGCAAAGTGGCGTATAGGAAATATGGTGTTAGTGATCATCATTTTTACAGACCTTAGTCACATGATTTTTGGGGTAATGTGGTCGGTATTACGCCCATGCCGCTTTACTCTCGCAGAAAAAAATCCGGTACCCATTTAAGGCTGGGTGAACCCGGAAGCCGTCGATAAGGATCTACTGCATATAGTGGCTGATAAATAACGTAACCTGACTGTGTTATTAGAGAGAAAAAATGCAAGGCAGTGAAAGAGAATAGTTTTATAGGAAGTCAGCAACAGGACTAGGGAGCCGCGATAGCTCAGTGGTTAGTGAAATGGACTACAAAGGACAAGAGGTAGGGTTCGATCCCAACCGACAGCTTCCAGTTCACCCAACCTTTAATGGGTACCGGATTTTTTTTCTGGGAAAGTAAAGCGGAACGGGCGTAATACCGACCACATTACCCCCAAAATCATGTGCCGAAGGTCTGTAAAATGTATGGTCACTAACACAATATTCCCTATACGCCACTTGACGTGACGGGGGGGGGTGCTTTTTTTTACAACTACATGACTGATAATTAGCTTTAGAGATAGAAAGTTGTGAAGGAACGTGATCACCTACGCCTGCAAACACGGTGTTAATGATGGGAATGGTAATCTCTCTCTCTCTCTCTCTCTCTCTCTCTCTCTCTATATATATATATATATATATATATATAGTCCTTTAGAGCCGAAGACGGCACATACGGCACAAATTGTACTCTTTATGTCCGTCAATCTTAACTGTCAGGTGTCAGACTTTGCACAGAACCCGCATTGCTCTCGTCACACGTCCTCAGTATGGGGAAACTGTTCAATCTCGTCACACGTCCCCAGTATGGGGAAACTGCTCAATCTCGTCACACGTCCCCAGTATGGGGAAACTGTTCAATCTCGTCACACGTCCCCAGTATGGGGAAACTGCTCAATCTCGTCACACGTCCCCAGTATGGGGAAACTGTTCAATCTCGTCACACGTCCCCAGTATGGGGAAACTGCTCAATCTCGTCACACGTCCCCAGTATGGGGAAACTGCTCAATTTCGTCACACGTCCCCAGTATGGGGAAACTGTTCAATCTCGTCACACGTCCCCAGTATGGGGAAACTGCTCAATCTCGTCACACGTCCCCAGTATGGGGAAACTGCTCAATCTCGTCACACGTCCCCACTATGGGGAAACTGCTCGATCTCGTCACACGTCCCCAGTATGGGGAAACTGCTCAATCTCGTCACACGTCCCCAGTATGGGGAAACTGCTCAATCTCGTCAAGGAAATTGATACCCGCTGTTGTTGCCTCAGTAAAAAAAAAGTAAAGAGCCCCCGTCACGCCAAGTGGCGTATAGGGAATATGGTGTTAGTGACCCGTCACGTCAAGTGGCGTATAGGGAATATGGTGTTAGTGACTCGTCACGCCAAGTGGCGTATAGGGAATATGGTGTTAGTGACGATAAATTTTACTGACCTTCAGCACATGATTTTTGGGGTAATGTGGTCGGTACTACGCCCGTGCCGCTTTACTTTCCCAGGAAAAACCGGTACCCATATAAGGCTGGGTGAACCCAGAAGCCGTCGGTTGTGATCGAATCCTACCTCTTGTCCTTTGTAGTCCAGTTCACTAAATACTGAGCTATCGCGGCTCCCATCTGGCCTCAATTGTTTTTTTAAAAATAGTTTTTAGTGTTTCTCTAGGTCGATCTCTTTTTGTTTTACTCTCTGGTTCCCACTTGAGGACCTGCTTTGAGATTCTCTTGTCTCTTCTCATCACATGGCCAACATAATACCGCCTTCTTTCCTTGATTATAGTTGATATTTTTTAATCTATCTATCTATCTATCTATCTATCTATCTATCTATCTATCTATCTATCTATCTATCTATCTATCTATCTATCTATCTATCTATCTATCTATCTATCTATCTATCTATCTATCTATCTATCTATCTATCTATCTATCTATCTATCTATCTATCGTTCGCTCGAAGTATTGTCTATATATTGTCTATATCAGCATATTGTCTATCGTTTCCTGTATGAATTCTACTGTCTTTTGTAATGTTTGCAGTGGCCCATATAGTTTTGTCTGTAGTGTTGTATCTATGGGCCAATGGATTTTCCTCAGTCTACTATAGTTAGTGCAGTCTTGAAGTATGTGTTCAGTAGTCTGCGGCGCCTGTCCACATGTACAAGTAGTTGATGTGCCGATCTTGAATTTTGTATACATGTGACTATGGAGTCGATTGTGTCCTGTTCTTGATATTTTTGAATGTTTTGTTATTTCTCTTTTTTCTGCACTCGTTTTGAATTGATTCCATTGTATACAAAAAATATTTTTCTGGAAGCATTTGTTTTCAAATGGAGCTAACTTATTTTTCTATTTCTTTTCTTGTTTTCTAGCTCTCGCGTGCATTAGTAAGGGCGGATAATACATTCGATTTGATACTAACATCATAGTATTATTCATGACAAGCTAGAATCTACTTCATAATTATTACGGGTCCTATAATTTTAAAATAAAAACATTTTGCACTCAAATCTTAACGAAAATTACCACCTCCTGGTTATGTACATTAAAAGTAGGTTTGTATTTAGAAAGGAAACAAATAACAAAAATGGTTGGTACACTTCCTTAGTATTTGCTAAAGACCAATTACGTACGTGAAGTCGTCTTTTAAGAAGTCGATGTTAAATGCAGTTATTGGAGTTCTAGGTTGTGTGGCGTTACAGAGATATGTTGGTCGAGAGTAGCACTGTAATAACTACTATCGCAGCGAGATTGTCATTATCTATAGAGACTACAGTTACTACAATTTTCTCAGGCACGTGACATTGTGCCGGAAACACGACGAACGTAATGATGACGTCAGTGAATATCTCACGGAAAGAAGGAAAGTGAATGCAGCCAGAGAAACGTTTCACATTATTAAAGTGACAGAAAAACTCAGTGGTTAGTGAACTGGACTACAAAGGACAAGAGGTAGGGTTGATCCCAACCAACGGCTTCCGGTTCACCCAGCCTTTAATGGATACCTGATTTTTTTTCTGGGAAAGTAAAGCGGCACGGGCGTAATACCGTTACATTACCCCAAAAATGATGTGCTGAAGGTTTGTAAAATGTATGGTCACTAACACCATATTCCCTATACACCACTTGGCGTGACGGGTCACTAACACCATGCTATACACCACTTGGCGTGACGGGTCACTAACACCATGCTATACGCCACTTGGTGTGACGGGTCACTAACACCATATTCCCTATACGCCACTTGGCGTGACTGGTCACTAACACCATATTCCCTATACACCACGTGGCGTGACGGGTCACTAACACCATATTTCCTATACACCACGTGGCGTGACGGGTCACTAACACCATATTCCCTATACGCCACATGGCGTGACGGGTCACTAACACCATATTCCCTATACGCCACTTGGCGTGACGGGATACTTGACTTGACTAAAGTGACAGAAAACTTCTTATACCGAGAATTGCAACAGAAGCCAGAGGGGAAAGGAGGGGGTGGCGGGGAGGGGGAAGCTGGGTAATCTGGAGGTAAGACGTCGGCATCTGGAATAAGAAGGTACAGGGTTCCCATTTCACCGCAGGCGGTTGACAATTTTTATTTTTAATCGAATCTATGGTTTCTGCGTGGCTTCACCCTCCTCTGGTCTCTGGTTAGTGAAATCCGATGTCTACATACCGCAGGATTTGTCATTGCAGACAGAATTGAGTGTGGATCACGTACAAACAACACAAACAATGGATCACGTACAAACAACACAAACAATGGATCACGTAGATAGACACAGGATTCCTAAACTATGAATCTCCATCAAGCACTTCTCGCAATCAATTCTACTTTCCGGCGAGGTAGCCTGGAGATTATCAACGTCAGACGCCACTCAACTTGTCCGCCGTAGGGAGATAAAGGCTCTCACTTGACATTTGTAGGTTGACGGCGAGTTCACCACGATGTTGAGGCGCGATGGACCACAGAAAGATCCTCGACTATTCGGCTGATTTTAAATGAACATTTCTGAGAAATGTATGCCAGTAATAGAACATCATTATCGACAATTTCTGACTTGAATCTGTAAAAATAGGCAGAGCCGTCAAAACTCCCACAATTTCTCATAAAACCTGTTTCTGGCGTTTTAAAAATATATGAAAGAACTAGGGGAATATAACATGCGCTGTTTACGAAGCGTTTCATGTTGTTATGATGAACAGAGAATGATTTTGTTGCATATCCCCAGGCCCATGTATCATATCTGGAAGTTAGCTGAGTTGGCAGTGTTCCCTAGCGTTTGGCTTCTCGTGGCAAGGCCCTGTACCAAAGAGTACGGGTTCGATCCTGCTTCGGACCATATAATTTTTTTTTCTTCTCTTTGTTGTTGATTATTCGTCATTTGTTTGGAGTGCTATAAATATACATCTTTCTCTTAAATGATTCGCTGAATTATCGCCTCGAAAGTTTCCCTCTATAATAATATTCATTTATTATTATTCGTCTCCTATGATACTTGGACCTGGGGGCCTCGGTAGCCTAGTTGGGAAAATCACCCGACTGGGCTATCGACGTTTGGACAATCTGTGTTCTATTCCAGCTGGTAGCAGTGTGAGTTGTACTCGTGGTTAGAAAAAAATACTCCCGCGGTCGACCGAACCGCTGGCAGAAATGGATACCAGGGTATTACTCTGTGAAGGTGAGGAATGCCGCTTCGCATAGAGAGTTTTTATGCTTGAAGCGACACTATCCAGAAGTCACCGGACACCTCTGGATAGACGGCTGAGGACATAGGGTGAAAACTCGTGTGCTAAGACGCCGATTCAAGTCTCGTGCTTGACCTTTACTTTGTTTTGTGACCCAACTATTGGCGATTATTTTCACTTTATTCTGCGTCGTCGTTATTCATAAATACAATTTTATTGCATTATAGTTGTGTGCGTTACTTTTCTCTCCCCTCTCCCCATTGAGCTCACTGTTCATTTTACCCTGAGACTTCGCTGCAGATTAATTTCAAATATTCCTTCAGAGCACGGGTGTTGGTATTATGAAGACCTCGTGGCTCTGTGAACTTAGGTTCGATTCCATCATCAGTTTCAGGTTAATTGTTTGAAGGCAATAATTACCCCTGGCTGTTTACCTCGTGCGCTATAGAAATACACAAGTTGACTGAAAATTGGCACTTAAGAGCCCATTTGCCCTGTTTTGTTGTATCTTCTGTGATGCACAGCCGCTCAAAGTTTATGTGATAGTAAACAACAGAGCCTGGGCACGACTCATACAAGATCGATATATCGATCAGCCAGTTCATTTTTCTATGTACTTCCGTTGTTCTCCCATGTTGTTGTGAATGAGACGAGTTATCTTTCCCTGGAACCAAAGTCCTCGCGTTACATGCCATGAAACGCATTAAAACAAAGTCTCCACTTTCAGTTTAAAATGTTATCTTCCCTCCATTAGCATTTCACGTCTGCAAACGTTCGATCTAGACAAAGTAATATTTCATTGTAAATGGCCATGAGAGAGGGAGAGCCCTGTGTGGTGGGTGCACTCCCCTACTGACCTGAAGACTCAGGATTGAAATGTCAGTTGAGGCAAGATAATTTTTCCCGCCTAAAAGATTATCGTGGTCTGTCCAGCTTCTTGAAATGGGTACCAGATATAATCTCAGTCAAGGAAAGCCAGTGAGGGAGAGAGCTGGCCACCTCACCTCATAAAGCTGCTGCTTGCTGCAAGAAGTCACTAACACTCCATTACTATTTGGCTATTGCTATAGGACTCATCACCTTAAATGATAACGCTCCTCTTGTGGCTGATCTTGGAGGTCGCTGTTAATAATATTCGCTATTTGTATCTTGATAAGTACCAGATTTACGTATAATAGTTGATATTCGCTATTTGTATCTTGATAAGTACCAGATTCACGTATAATAGTTGATATTCGCTATTTGCATCTTGATAAGTACCAGATTCACGTATAATAGTTGATATTCGCTATTTGTATCATGCTAAGTACCAGATTTACGTATAATAGTTGATATTCGCTATTTGTATCTTGATAAGTACCAGATTCACGTATAATAGTTGATATTCGCTATTTGTATCTTGATAAGTACCAGATTCACGTATAATAGTTGATATTCGCTATTTATATCTTGCTAAGTACCAGATTCACGTATAATAGTTGGTATTCGCTGCTCGTATCTTTCTAAGTACCAGATTCACGTATAATAGTTGGTATTCGCTACTGGTATCTTTCTAAGTACCAGATTTAGGTATAATAGTTGATATTCGCTATTTGTATCTTTCTAAGTACCAGATTTACGTATAATAGTTGGTATTCGCTACTCGTATCTTTCTAAGTACAAGATTTACGTATAATAGTTGGTATTCGCTACTCGTATCTTTCTAAGTACCACATTTACGTATAATGGTTGGTATTCGCTACTCGTATCTTTTAAGTACCAGATTCACGTATAATAGTTGGTATTCGCTACTCGTATCTTTCTAAGTACCAGATTTACGTATAATGGTTGGTATTCGCTACTCGTATCTTTCTAAGTACCAGATTCACGTATAATAGTTGGTATTCGCTACTCGTATCTTTCTAAGTACCAGATTTACGTATAATGGTTGGTATTCGCTACTCGTATCTTTCTAAGTACCAGATTTAGGTATAATAGTTGGTATTCGCTACTGGTATCTTGCTGATAAGTACTAGATTCATGTATAATGATAATTGCTACTCGTATCTTGCTGATAAGTACTAGATGCATGTATAGTGATATTCGCTACTCACATCTTGAGATATATATCAGATTTAGGTTCTGTCTCAGGCGACCAGCTTGTTCCCTTCTTTCTTTGCTTCCTTCAAATAAAGTCCCCACTTTACATAGAATTCATGGATTATGACGAAAGGGAAAATAAACCAATTTATAATATGCACATCAGGCTGTATAATCTGAAAGTCAAAAGTGGAAAAGCTATACAAACAATGAAAAAGGGAAAACCTGCAGGACATGACAACATACAAATAGAGATGATAAAGGCACTAAAAGATTTTGGCAATGAGTGATCACAGACATATGCAACGACAAATACCATACAGGGTACATACTAAATGAACTAAAATATCAACTTTGATTGCACTGCCTAAAAAGAATGATGTAGGTGAATGCAGTGACTTTAGAACAATAAGCCTAATGAGCCATGTAACAAAAATCCTGTTTAAAGTTATACAAGGAAGAACTCGGAAGAAAATCAATATGAAATTACAAAGAACAACAATTTAGATTCAGGAAAAACAGTGGGACAAAAGAAGCCATATTGTGCATAAGGACATTAATCGAAAAGTACACAGAAGTAAACAAACCAAAATATCCTGCTTCATATACTTTTGCCAAAGCGTTTGATATAATACACAATGAACAACTTATAGAATGCCTAAAAAATATACATCTAGATGACACAGACATACGACTAATATTTAATGTATAATTGGAGCATAAAGCAATAATAAAATATAACAAAGAGAACTGTACACCTATTGATATAAAAAGAGGAGTAAGACAAGGATGCATCCTATCACTAAGCTTGTTCAATCCATACACTGAGCAAATCTTTAAAAACATCACAGGGATGTCAGGCCTATAAATTAATGGAAAGATAATCATTAACTCAAGATATGCTGATGATAGTGTATTACTAGCAGAAAATCATAAAGATTACTTAATTAAATAAACATGATATGGAAAAAGATATGGATTAGATATGAATATCAAAAAGGCTAAAACAATTTTCATAAACAAAGATAATACTCAAAACCCACAAGTGGATATCAAAATTGAAGGAATAGACCTGGAGACAATTCAGAACTACAACTACCTTAGACATACTATAACCTGAGGTGGAAAATGTAAAACTGCAATAAACAAAAGGATATGAGTGGCAAAAAGTAATTTTAATGCCATGAAAAATATAAGACACATACAGGACACATCAGCCTTCTAAAAGTAATTTTGGAAGGGAAAATAAAAGGTAAAAGAGACAGAGGCAGACCTAGACTAATATGGACGAGTAACATCAAAAGATGGACAAGTCAGCCTATGACAACCAGCACTATCAAAGCAAGAGACAGAGAGGAATAGCGCTCCATGGTAGTCACTTCCTATGCGGAGACGGCACTCAGCGATGATGATGAGATTATGAAAAGACATTGATAGTTTAGACTGAAGAATACTTTGGAAGTTGCCGAGTCATTATGGAATGTGCCAGCGTGTTAACCTGGATGTACTGTCCTGGCCGAACAATATATGAAGGAATGAAATGTAGTGTTGTGCACGAAGAGCAGCTGACAGAAGCATTTGAAATAAGAACAGGAATAAGGCACGGATGCCTTCTATTTCAATTTCTCTTTCTGCTGGCCATAGAGTGGATTATGAAAATAAGATCAGAACAGAAACGGAATCCAGTGGTCACTGACCAAGCAACTTAATGACTTAGACTTTGCTGATGATATAGCACTCCTATCACATAATCATCTACAGCTCCAAGATAAAATGAGCAGATTTCATGACAGATCACAATAGCTGGGACTGATAATAAACAGAGAGAAGACCAAAATAATGAGAATTAATGCAGTTGGCAATAGCTAAATAACAATAAGAGAAATATCTCTACTAGACGTACAATCTTACATATATCTGGGGAGTAATATAGACAAAGAAGGAGGAACAGATACTGATACCAAAATAAGGATACATAAATTAAGAGGAGCATTCGTTGCACTATATAAAAAAAGTAAAGAGCCCCGTCACGCCAAGTAGCGTATAGGGAATGTGGTATTAGTGACTATAAATTTTACAGACCTCCAGCGCATGATTTTTGGGGTAATGTGGTCGGTATTACGCCCGTGCCGGTTTACGTTCCCAGAAAAATCCGGTACCCATTTACGGCTAGTTGAACCCGGAAGCCGTCGATTCCGATCGAACCCTACCTCTTGTCCTTTGTAGTCCAGTTCACTAACCACTGAGTTATCGTTGCGCTATGACACATATGGAAATCCAAATAAACTAGGTTAAATATACAAATAAAAATGTTCAACTCCAGTCAGTCAGTCCAATTACATGGATGTAAAACATGGAGAACAACAAAATTGGTAATAACGAACATACAAACCTTTATTAATGCTTGCTAGCGCAGATTAAAAAGATGGAAATAACAGGACAAAATAACTAACGTGCAATTATGGAAAGTTAAATACCAGTGGACAAAGAGTTACAACGAAGACGATGGCGCTGGATAGGACACACACTGCGGAAGCCAACTGAGAGTACTACGCGACAGACCCTTTTGGAATACCCAGGGGAAAAGACAAAGTGGAAGAACACATTATTTTTTTAGAAGATAGTTGGAAGCAGAGATGAAGATGATGAGGAAGACATGGAATTCTCTTAAAAGCATGGCAAGAAACAGAACGGCTTGGAAAATGCTTGTTGAAGACCTATGCGTTTGAAAAGTTGAAGAAGTGTCCCCTGTATGGTGCTCATTGTCATATTTACTGTTTAATTAATTTATCATTCTCTATGTCTAACTTTTCTATTTTTTTTCCCTTGTATCTGAGTGCTGGGGCTCTAAGAGGGGTTGTCTAGTGGTGATCGTATTACATGTCCAGACTATTTCATCTGTTGTTGTTTATTACTATTCAGCACTGCTATTACTATGTTTCCATTATATTATTGTGGGTTTCAGCATTTTACATTCAGATCCCGATAAAAATAAGAAAAATTACATCTCTCCCGTTAGTGATGAGCGACTAGAAACGCTAATGCGTACAGCAAACATTGGTAACTGCGAACCAAAAGCTCGGTCTGTAGGCTTATGGTAAAATAAAGGTTCCCTCCATGCCTTGCTAGGCGTATGGGGAATATGGCGTTAATGAACATACTTTACTATGACCACGGCACATCTTTGGGTGATGGCCGCCTTTACTTCCTAGAAAAATCTCTGGTATCCATTTTTATAGGCTGGGTGAACCCGGAGCCTTGTCAGTTCGACAAAAAATATGCCACTTCTAGGATCGAACCAGGACACTTATAGTCAGGAAGCGAGCACACTAACCACTCAGCCATGGATGTGAGGATACTAACCACTAAGCCATGGATGTGTGAGCACACTAACCACTTAGCCATGGATGTGAGCACACTAACCACTCAGCCGTGGATGTGTGAGCACACTAATCACTCAGTCATGGATGTGAGCACACCAACCAATCAGTCATGGATGTGAGCACACTAACCACTCAGTCATGGATGTGAGCACACTAACCACTCAGTCATGGATGTGAGCACACCAACCACTCAGTCATGGATGTGAGCACACTAACCACTCAGCCATGGATGTGAGCACACTAACCACTCAGTCATGGATGTGAGCACACTAACCAATCAGTCATGGATGTGAGCACACTAACCACTCAGTCATGGATGTGAGCACACCAACCACTCAGTCATGGATGTGAGCACACTAATCACTCAGTCATGGATGTGAGCACACCAACCACTCAGTCATGGATGTGAGCACACTAACCACTCAGTCATGGATGTGAGCACACCAACCACTCAGTCATGGATGTGAGCACACCAACCACTCAGCCATGGATGTGAGCACACTAATCACTCAGTCATGGATGTTAGCACATTAATCACTCAGCCATGGATGTGAGCACACTAACCACTCAGTCATGGATGTGAGCACACTAATCACTCAGCCGTGGATGTGAGCACACCAACCACTCAGTCATGGATGTGAGCACACTAACCACTCAATCATGGATGTGAGCACACTAATCACTCAGTCATGGATGTGAGCACACTAATCACTGAGTCATGGATGTGAGCACACCAACGACTCAGTCATGGATGTGAGCACACTAACCACTCAATCATGGATGTGAGCACACTAATCACTCAGTCATGGATGTGAGCACACTAACCACTCAGTCATGGATGTGAGCACACTAATCACTCAGTCATGGATGTGAGCACACTAACCACTCAGTCATGGATGTGAGCACACTAATCACTCAGTCATGGATGTGAGCACACTAACCACTCAGTCATGGATGTGAGCACACCAACCACTCAGTCATGGATGTGAGCACACTAACCACTAAGTCATGGATGTGAGCACACTAACCACTCAGTCATGGATGTGAGCACACCAACCACTCAGTCATGGATGTGAGCACACTAACCACTCAGTCATGGATGTGAGCACACTAATCACTCAGTCATGGATGTGAGCACACTAACCACTCAGTCATGGATGTGAGCACACCAACCACTCAGTCATGGATGTGAGCACACTAACCACTAAGTCATGGATGTGAGCACACTAACCACTCAGTCATGGATGTGAGCACACCAACCACTCAGTCATGGATGTGAGCACACTAACCACTCAGTCATGGATGTGAGCACACTAACCACTCAGTCATGGATGTGAGCACACTAACCACTCAGTCATGGAGGTGAGCACACTAACCACTCAGTCATGGATGTGAGCACACTAATCACTCAGTCATGGATGTGAGCACACTAATCACTCAGCCATGGATGTGAGCACACCAACCACTCAGTCATGGATGTGAGCACACTAATCACTCAGCCATGGATGTGAGCACACTAATCACTCAGTCATGGATGTGAGCACACTAATCACTCAGTCATGGATGTGAGCACACTAATCACTCAGTCATGGATGTGAGCACACCAATCACTCAGTCATGGATGTGAGCACACTAATCACTCAGTCATGGATGTGAGCACACTAATCACTCAGCCATGGATGTGAGCACACTAACCACTCAGTCATGGATGTGAGCACACTAACCACTTAGCCATGGATGTGAGCACACTAACCACTTAGCCACCGAGGCTCCTTGTAGGCTTGGCAATGGTTATTGCAAAATGTAAAGGACCACCTGTCATACATAACTTGGTAAATTATTGTGAATTTGGTTTTAATGTCTACATTTATCAATGCAATCTACAAATCTTTGGGTCGTGTGGTCGGCAACACGTCAGGTCGGGACTTTTTATCTAGGAAAAATTTTTTTTTCCTTCACACTTCCACCGGCTGGGTGGATCAGATGCTGTTTCACCTTGCAATAATTCACAATTGAACTAGGACCGATTTGGTCAAAATACGAGCTGACTAACCGCTTCGCTACTGCGTTTTCCCATCGGTGAACGCTAATACCATTCCATATCCATCTATACATTCACTCTGTGACAATGTTAGTAGCTGTCTCATGCCTGATGAATAGCCTCCCTTAAATCGGCGGTTATCTTCTAGGGTGGCCAGATTTTTTACAAGGTTGTAGCCTCACTGATATTTTATCACAGTTGGATCCTTTGCCATTAATCAATGCAGCATCTGTAATCCTAGGCGTGCGGATAAAAACTACACCGCTTCATGCAAAAACATCTGATGCATGGCGCTAGTTATTTAGTGCAAAGTAAATAGCATTTCCTGTAATTTTATGTCGAGCAGGCACTATTCATCGTTTTCTTGAAGATTCATACATACATTCAGATATATATAATTACAAACATAACAATATAAATATATAAATAATCGATGTAAGTATGCAGTGGTGTGGATCCGGGAAATAGACAATTTAGGTAGGAATCAATATAAAGAAGTGAACAGGAAATGCACTCACATAGGCCACAGACAAGAGATTGCTTTTATTCTTTGATGTAGATCTGATCGTGTCCTACATCCGATGGCAGGTTCGTGTGTTTGGGCGTCTATTTCGCTGTTGTTGGGTGGGCTTGTACATAGAGGATGGGGCAAATGTCATGTCTGGTTGTTGTTGGGTGGGCTTGTACATTGAGGATGGGGAAAATGTCATGTCTGGTTGTTGTTGGCTGGGCATGTACATAGAGGATGGGGTAAATGGCATGTCTGGTTGTTGTTGGGTGGGCATGTACAGCGAGGATGGGGCAAATGTCATGTCTGGTTGTTGTTGGGTAGGCATGTACAGAGAGGATGGGGCAAATGTCATGTCTGGCTGTTGTTGGGTGGGCTTGTACATAGAGGATGGGGCAAATGTCATGTCTGGTTGTTGTTGGGTGGGCATGCACATAGAGGATGGGGCAAATGTCATGTCTGGTTGTTGTTGGGTGGGCTTGTACATTGAGGATGGGGCAAATGTCATGTCTGGTTGTTGTTGGGTGGGCATGTACAGAGAGGATGGGGCAAATGTCATGTCTGGTTGTTGTTGGGTGGGCATGTACAGAGAGGATGGGGCAAATGTCATGTCTGGTTGTTGTTGGGTAGGCATGTACAGAGAGGATGGGGCAAATGTCATGTATGGCTGTTGTTGGGTGGGCTTGTACATAGAGGATGGGGCAAATGTCATGTCTGGTTGTTGTTGGGTGGGCATGCACATAGAGGATGGGGCAAATGTCATGTCTGGTTGTTGTTGGGTGGGCATGCACATAGAGGATGGGGCAAATGTCATGTCTGGTTGTTGTTGGGTGGGCATGCACATAGAGGATGGGGCAAATGTCATGTCTGGTTGCTGTTGGGTGGGCATGTACAGAGAGGATGGGGCAAATGTCATGTCTGGTTGTTGTTGGGTGGGCATGTACAGAGAGGATGGGGCAAATGCCATATCTGGTTGTTGTTGGGTGGGCATGTACATAGAAGATGGAGCAAATGTCATATCTGGTTGTTGTTGGGTGGGCTTGTACATTGAGGATGGGGCAAATGTCATGTCTGGTTATTGTTGGGTGGACTTGTATATAGAGGAAGGGGCAAATGTCATGTCTGATTATTCCTGGGTGGGCTTGTACGTAGAGGATGGGGCAAATGTCATGTCTGGTTGTTGTTGGGTGGGCATGTACATAAAGAATGGGGCAAATGTCATGTTTGGTTATTGTTGGGTGGGCTTGTACATAGAGAATGGGGCAAATGTCATGTCTGGTTGTTGTTGGGTGGGCATGTACATAGAGGATGGGGCAAATGTCATGTCTGGTTGTTGGTGTGTGGGCATGTACATAAAGGATGGGGCAAATGTCATGTCTGATTATTGTTGGTTAGGCATGTACATAGAGGAAGGGGCAAATGTCATGTCTTGTTGTTGTTGGGCGGGCATGTACATAGTGGATGGGGCAAATGTCATGTCTGGTTGTTGCTGGGTGGGCATGTACATAAAGGATGGGGCAAACGTCATGTCTAATTATTGTTGGTTGGGCATGTACATCGAGGAAGGGGCAAATGTCATGTCTTGTTGTTGTTGGGTGGGCATGTACATAGAGGATGGGCAAATGTCATGTCTGGTTGTTGTTGGGTGGACATGTACATAGAGGATGGGGCAAATGTCATGTCTGGTTGTTGTTGGGTTGGCATGTACATAGAGGCTGAGGCAAATGGCATGTTTGGTTATCGTTGGGTGGTCATGTACATAGAGGGTGGGGCAAATATCAAGTCTGGCTGTTGTTGGGTGGGCTTGTACAGCGAGGATGGGGCAAATGTCATGTTTGGTTGTTGTTGGGTGGGCTTGTACAGCGAGGATGGGGCAAATGTCATGTTTGGTTGTTGTTGGGTGGGCTTGTACAGCGAGGATGGGGCAAATGTCATGTTTGGTTGTTGTTGGGTTTGCTTGTACAGCGAGGATAAGGCAAATATCATGTCAGGTTGTTTTTGGGTGGGCTTGTACATAGAGGATGGGGCAAATGTCATGTCTGGTTATTGTTTGGTGGCCATGTACAGAGAGGATGTGGCAAATGTCATATCTGATTATTATTCGGTGGGTATGTACAGAGAGGGTGTGGGAAATGTCATGTCTGGTTGTTGTTGTTTGGTGGGCATATACAGAGAGGATGAGACAAATGTCATATCTGGTTGTTGTTGTTTGGTGGGCGTATACAGAGAGGATGTGGGAAATATCATGTCTGGTTGTTGTTGTTGGGTGGGCGTATACAGAGAGGATGAGACAAATATCATGTCTGGTTGTTGTTGTTGGGTGGGCATATGCAGAGAGGATGAGACAAATGTCATGTCTGGTTGTTGTTGTTGGGTGGGCATATGCAGAGAGGATGAGACAAATGTCATATCTGGTTGGTGTTGTTGTTGGGTGGGCATGTAGAGAGAGGATGTGGGTAATGTCATGTCTGGTTGTTGTTGGGTGGGCATATACAGAGAGGATGAGACAAATGTCATATCTGGTTGGTGTTGTTGTTGGGTGGGCATGTAGAGAGAGAGGATTTGGGTAATGTCATGTCTGGTTGTTGTTGGGTGGGCATATACAGAGAGGATGAGACAAATGTCATATCTGGTTGTTGTTGGGTGGGCATATACAGAGAGGATGAGACAATTGTCATGTCTGGTTGGTGTTGGGTGGGCATATACAGAGAGGATGTGATAGATGTTATATCTGGTTATTGTTGTTGAGTATAATATGGAACTAAATTGAACTATCTATGTGGTTGTTTGTTGAAATCCAGGAAATTAGATAATCTGTAGACTTTCAGCTTAAATTGACACTATTGTATTATTTATGATAGATTATTGCCGAAGTATTTATACATGGACAGTGCTACTACGAGATGTTACAATTTATCAATTTATCATTCAGTTTAGATTGTGTGTCAAGATGTGCCATTATGAGATCATACACTGATTAAAGTAGAATTCATATTGGAATTTAGTGCCACTGTTTGTCATTATAAGTTGATGCACTTTATTGATGTAGCATTAAGATAGCGTCGTCAGCGTGCGAATGTGTAATAAAATGCTGACATTGCTATCAAGCGATAGCTCCCTACAAAAATGTGTGAACGTGAGAAGACAGGAAATCAATCTTGTTATCCACAAGCGAGAGAATGACCAGAATGTGTTATTATGGGTAGGTAAACTGTCACAGTGCTATCAGTGGTAGATAAACAGTCTGTGTGCCATAAAGTGGTATATAAACTGTCTGTGTGACATAAAGGGTTACATAAACTGTCTGTGTGCCATAAAGGGGTAGATAAACTGTCACTGTACCATAAAGGGGTAGATAAACTGTCAGTGTGCCATAAAGGGGTAGATAAACTGTATGTGTGTCATAAAGGGGTAGATAAACTGTCTGTGTGCCATAAAGGGGTAGATAAACTGTCTGTGTGCCATAAAGGGGTAGGTAAACTGTCTGTGTGCCATAAAGGGGTAGATAAACTGTCTGTGTGCCATAAAGGGGTAGGTAAACTGTCTGTGTGCCATAAAGGGGTAGGTAAACTGTCTGTGTGCCATAAAGGGGTAGATAAACTGTCAGTGTGCCATAAAGGGGTAGATAAACTGTCTGTGTGCCATAAAGGGGTAGATAAACTGTCTGTGTGCCATAAAGGGGTAGATAAACAGTCTGTGTGCCATAAAGGGGCAGATAAACTGTCTGCGAGCCATAAAAGGGTAGAAAAACTGGCTGTGTGCCATAAAGGGGCATATAAACTGTCTGTGTGCCATAAAGTGGTAGATAAACTGTATGTGTGTCATAAAGGGGTAGATAAACTGTCTGTGTGCCATAAAGGGGTAGATAAACTGTCTATGTGCCATAATGGGGCAGATAAACTGTCAGTGTCCCATAAAGGGGTAGATAAACTGTCAGTGTGCCATAATGGTGTAGATAAACTGTCAGTGTGCCATAAAGGGGTAGATAAACTGTCAGTGTGCCATAAAGGGGTAGATAAACTGTCTGTGTGCCATAAAGGGGTAGATAAACTGTCTGTGTGCCATAAAGGGGTAGATAAACTATCAGAGTGCCATAAAGGGTTAGATAAACTGTCTGTGTGCTCTAAATAGGTAGATAAACTATCAATGTACCATAAAGGGGTGGATAAACGGTCAGTATGCCATAATGGGGTAGATAAACTATCAATGTACCATAAAGAGGTAGATAAAGTGTTAATGTGCCATAATGGGGTAGATAAACTGTCAATGTACCATAAAGAGGTAGATAAATTGTTAATGTGCCATAAAGGGGTATATAAACTGTATGTATGCCATAAAGCGGTGGGTAAACTGTCAGTGTGCCATAAAGATGTAGATAAACTGTCTGCGTGCCATAAAGGGGTAGATACACTATCTATCTATCTATCTATCTATCTATCTATCTATCTATCTATCTATCTATCTATCTATCTATCTATCTATCTATCTATCTATCTATCTATCTATCTATCTATCTATCTATCTATCTATCTATCTATCTATCTATCTATCTATCTATCTATCTATCTATCTATCTATCTCTATCTATTGTCCTTTCGAGCCGAAGACGGCACATAGGGCAGAACCACAATCTCAAAAACAGAAACTTTGCGTGCCAAAATGGCACATATTGCAGAGATCACTGCTCTAAAATATATGGTGCTGTTTCCATAACAATACTTTTTACAATGACAGCTTGTCAAGCCATCGATCAACCTCCTTAGTCGCCTCTTTCGACATGCCTGGAAGGTCACAGTGTCACTATTATTTACTTCCCTCATAATGAGGCCCCGGTAACACACAGGAAACACAGGATACACTACCAGTTTGTCATAAAGGGGCAGATACATTGTCAGTGTGTCATAAAGGGGTAGATAAACTGTCAATGTGGTATCATGTGTTGATGAGTTAAAGTGTGCGTCAGAGCGTACGATCACGAGAGTAAACATCATCACAGTGTGCCGTTAGAGTACTCGATTATGGGGACATAAGTTATCGCATTGTGTGCGATAATGGGAAGATAAGTTACCACATTATGCGATCACGGGAAGATAAATGCAGTCGTAAAAAGAAAATCATGAAAAGCTTAACTATGAAAATACTTATCGCAGAAAGATGGATGACTAGTGTGTGTGACCTTTACCACCATGAGCTACTCCATTATCAGAAGAGGGCCTGTCAGAATACACCATCAAGTAAAGACCAAATAACAGAGTGTTTGTTTGTGATAGGAAGATACATTTTCAGAGTACGCTATCATGGACAAAAAATAATCAGAATACTTAACTTAACTCTTCCCTACGTTTCGACGCATCATGGCCCATGCCGATTTCGGTCATGTACGTTTAGCCGCACAGTGCGTCACTCTCAATTTTACTAGTTTAAACTGTCTTAAAACCATATTCTTTTTATTTCTTGTATCATCTTGGTATTGGTGAAATCTAATTTCGTGTTTAATTGTCTACAAATTATTATAAAATATGTTAGAGTGTTAGATAAATATAAACATGAAGATTAATATTTAAAACCATTAACAATTTTGTCTCTGAAATCTCTACCGCTAAATTGATAAAAAAAAAAACCTTCCGTACTGAAAAAGTTAAAAAAGAAAATTATTTCGGCCCTGCTCCATTTCAGAGTCTGGCGTGGAGAAAACAAGGATGAAAGAGGAGGCAAGACGATGAAAAGTGGTTGTTACTAAAGTTATGGAGTAAAATCGCAGTGCCCACTTCAGCTTATATGTAATGCATTTTGTAGATATTTCCACACTTTGACAGGAAAAGGAATAATTGTCCCCAGAGAGAATCGAACCGATGTCCACCAGAATTGCCAGCCATCGATTTAGCGCAAGGAGCCACTAACTCCCAGATAATAAGAGAAACTGTCAGTGTGTGCCACAGCGAAACGAGGACATGATACAAATATCGACTAACCATACAAATCGATTTTAGACGAAAATAGAGCGTCATATCTGATCTGATTTATGATGTTCCCATGTTACTGTTTAGTTAAGTGAAGTGAAAGCCAGTAAAATATAGGCCATAACTAGAGGCGGCACTAACAACTGACGTCAGCGCTGGGACATTTCTTAGGGATCCTTACGAACTGTTATGTGCTGGTCAGGTTTCTCTTGGTTAGCTATAGCAGAATTTTAGCGAAGTTCAGGAGCTAGAGAACTAACTTTACAGACAAAACGTTCCGGGTTCGTTTATGATCATCGACACAGTTTCAGTCGACCTAGTTGTGATCATGTACTTTTGCTAAATGGAAAAAAAATAGACATCTTTGCTGAAGGAATTGAGAACACACGTCATCTACGCTATCTGCGGAGTAAATAAAAACTTGTACGATGTATATGTTGAATACAGTCACCGAACCTTAAACCAGTTTTGGAATCTAGCCATTGGGGGCAAAGATGCCTTAGCAATTGAGTTGAAAGCTGCCAGAGTATCATTTGGCCATTAGGGGCAAAGACGCCCCGACAGCAACTGAGCTGAAAGCTGCCAGAGTATCATTTGGCCATTAGGGGCAAAGACGCCCCGACAGCAAATGAGCTGAAAACTGCTAGAGTATCATTTGGCCTTAAGGGGGGGGGGGGGGGGGGCAAAGACGCCTCGACAGCAACCGAGTTGAAAGCTGCCAGAGTATCATTTGGCCATTAGGGGCAAAGACACCCCGACAGCAACTGAGCTGAAAGCTGCTAGCGTATTATTTGGCCATGGGGGGGGGGGGGGGGGGGGAGGGGGGGGGGGAGGGAGGCAAAGACGCCTCGACAGCAACTGAGCTGAAAGCTGCCAGAGTATCATTTGGCCTTGGGGGGGGCGGGGCGGTGGGGGGGGGGGGGGTAAAGACGCCTCCACAGCAACTGAGCTGAAAGCTGCCAACGAATCATAGCTAATAACTTGCACCAGGATCGGTTAACCAGAACTATCCAGACCTTACCCCACCTCTCCGCGGTACCCCGTTAACAAACTAACTAGTCTAGTCTTTCCAAGTGAAAAGTGATCGAAAAGGACGGCAAAATGGTACTAAAAACACCATGTCGGAGACGGATATGTTGGACCGAAAGGTGCATATGTAGTTTTACTGTAAACGGCAACACAATGTATTCACGTCCAGATATTGTTCTTTTAAAGACTTGTTTACGAAGAGGTACAACTCCTCATTTAGTCATCAGATGAACAAATTAGAAGAAGAAGAAAGAAGAAAGAAAAAATATTGCATGTTATGTGATGGTATAGGACACGAGAAGAGACAATCTATACTCTTATTCTGTTTTTGTCGGTCACAGATCGACACAACAGCCAATAGTCCTCACGCTTTGTGTCTTCTCGTAAGGCAGCAAGAAAGTTCTTTAATTATGTGTGGTCTGTGGCAATCCTCAAAGTCTGGTCCATACTTCATCTATGATTCCGAAGTTCTCCATCACATTGATCTTGGTTTACCTCTCTTTAGCTTTCCCTCATAGATCAATTCATCAAGTTTTTTTCTCTCTAATTGTTTATCTATCTCTTCTGATCATTTTACATCCAGAATTGTTGTCTATAACTAGTATTATTGCATGCATTTCCCCCTAGTTGGTCTTGTACAGTTTTTGCTGACTTATTTTTGTGTGTGTATTCAAAATATGCTCAGGTTTAACCATATCTGAAGTAACGACAATTTTGTCGTTTCATTTTCTGTTTGTCTCCTTTATCTGAATTTACTACAATTTTGTCGTTTTATTTTCTGTTTTTCTCCTTTATCTGAATTTACTACAATTTTATCGTTTCATTTTCTGTTTTTCTCCTTTATCTGAATTTACTACAATTTTATTGTTTCATTTTCTTTTTTTCTCCCCTTAATCTGAGTTATCGATAATCTTGTCGTTTCATTTTCTGTTCACAGACATTTAGATCCATATGAAAATGTTCCGCAATTATACATCCTTGATTTAGCTTCTGTATGAATCTCCAAAGTTGTAGATATACAGCATCTGTTTTAGTTTTACTTGTGTTGATGTCTCCATCACTAGTTCCCCCATCTGGTGTTACTTTGATTTACAAAACTGAGGACTTGTTGCTACTGGATCTTGAATCATTATTTTGACTTGGAAGGTTTACTCAAGTTTAGAAACATGGTCTCCTGTTTTTTTTCTTCTAATATGTCTGTGTTCAGTCCCAACATATTTACGATTTCGGTGCTACCTGATTTACTTTCGCGTGGTTGTTTCTGTGGAAATTAATATATATATATATATAATGTATACTTGGATAAGAAGGTGGAAAGATGAAAAAGGCGGCGAAGACATTGAACGATTTTAAATAGAATGGCAGGATACACAGGACGGCTTGGAAGGTGCCTGTAGGAAAATATATATTCCACAAGACGTTGAAAAGAGGAAGAAGAATAAAAAGAAGAAAGAGGAAGAAGTAGAAGAAAAAAGAAAAACGAGGAAGAAGAAAAGAAGAAAGACGAAGAAGAAGAAGTAAAAAAAAGAAAGACGAAGAAAGAAGAAAGACGAAGAAGAAGAAGTAAAAAAAGAAAGACGAAGAAAGAAGAAAAAGAAGAAAGACGAAGAAGAAGAAGAAAAAAGAAAGACGAAGAAGAAGTAAAAAAAGAAAGACGAAGAAAGAAGAAAAAGAAGAAAGACGAAGAAGAAGTAAAAAAAAGAAAGACGAAGAAGAAGAAGAAAAAAGAAAGACGAAGAAGAAGAAGAAAAAAAGAAAGACGAAGATGAAGAAGAAAAAAGAAAGACGAAGAAGAAGAAGAAAAAAAGAAAGACGAAGAAAGAAGAAGAAAAGAGAAAGACGAAGAAAGAAGAAGAAAAGAGAAAGACGAAGAAAGAAGAAAAAGAAGAAAGACGAAGAAGAAGAAGTAAAAGAGAAAGACGAAGAAAGAAGAAAAAGAAGAAAGACGAAGAAGAAGAAGAAAAAAAGAAAGACGAAGAAGAAGAAGAAAAAAGAAAGACGAAGAAGAAGAAGAAAAAAGAAAGACGAAGAAGAAGAAGAAAAAAAGAAAGACGAAGAAGAAGAAGAAAAAAAGAAAGACGAAGAAGAAGAAGTAAAAGAAGAAAGACGAAGAAGAAAGAGGTGTTATAGAGTGAGCTAATGGAAGCATAGGGGGCGGGTAACTTAGTTGTTACCCACTTCTCAATAGATAATAGTAGTAACAAATGGTAGCGACCAGTAGTAGTTAGTTTAAAGTTAAAGAATAGAAATTTTCCAGAATGACAAGTTGTAGAGATGAAGTTAAGGGAGTAAAAGTTATAGTAGGTGGTGGACACACAGTGGTGAGGAAGGTAAAGTAGAATTATACGGAGAGTTTGGGTCCATGAAATTTTCCACGCAGCAGGTTGTGGAAGTTGGAAGATAGCGTGGTGTTTGTAGGGGTGGGGACCTCAGGCATGACAGGGACACCCACCAGGCTAAGGTAGGAAGGTCCAGAATTATCCTGGGCATAATAGTTTTAGGAAATTTCCACGATTTCCACAACAACAGGTTGTTGTGGAAGTGACCACAGACGCATGACTAGCGCGTGCATTGACCCCCATGACTTTGATCGTATGATAAATGAGTGGTCATCCAACAAATGGGTCATGGAGATTCACGAAAACAAAGTGTTTTCATGAAACCAGGAGATAGTTCAAGTACTGGTCACAGAATGGTGAGCAGCGACCAACTCAAGTGACCAGACGAGTGCAAATTGTCACTTGGCAACAGTTTTGATTGACTGCTGAATTTTAGACGAAGAGAGTGGTTGGAGTATTTAAACTTCAACGCTATAGGTTTGAGACAAGCAGGATTAAATTAGAGAGAGATGAATTAGACAGGAATAGTAAGTCAGCAGTTCAAGTCAGAGATGAATTAGTCAGGAATAGAAAGTCAACAGTTCGAGTTAGTTAGTCAGGAAGGAGGACTAGACAGTTAGTATAGTCAGGGCAGTTAGAAAGTTAAGATTAGAAAGTGGAGCCAGTTAGTTAGTCAGGAAGGAGAACTAGACAGTTAGTATAGCCAGGGCAGTTAGAAAGTTAAGATTAGAAAGTGAAGCCAGTTAGTTAGTCAGGAAGGAGAACTAGACAGTTAGTATAGCCAGGGCAGTTAGAAAGTTAAGATTAGAAAGTGAAGCCAGTTAGTTAGTCAGGAAGGAGAACTAGACAGTTAGTATAGCCAGGGCAGTTAGAAAGTTAAGATTAGAAAGTGAAGCCAGTTAGTTAGTCAGGAAGGAGAACTAGACAGTTAGTATAGCCAGGGCAGTTAGAAAGTTAAGATTAGAAAGTGAAGCCAGTTAGTTAGTCAGGAAGGAGAATTAGACAGTTAGTATAGTCAGGGCAGTTAGAAAGTTAAGATTAGAAAGTGAAGCCAGTTAGTTAGGAAGTTAGAATCTCCAAGTTGTAGTTCACGTCAGTTGAGAAGTTATTAGTAGAAGTTGATAGAGAGTAGGAGTACAGCAATGAGAATATTAACATTAGTGTCGTGAAGTGTTTTTAAGAGTAATTCAAGTTGTTTCACATTTCTCCACGAACGTAAATTGAATAATGTTGTATGCAAAATATGCACTTGGGACTGAACATAGTCAGTGGCGAACTGCCTCAGAGAAGTCCCGCATTAATTAACATTAATTTAAGATAAGTGCATCAACCACTAGTAGATCATTGTGCCTAGAGATCAATAAACTTGATGATCATTACGTATTCAGAGAAAGAGTATGTCTTGAATTACCTGTTGTGATCAACTAAAAATAAATAATGTGATGTGCTGTCAAGTTATAATATAATATCAATAACAAGAAACAATAAATATTCTATAACAGAGGAAGTAGAAGAAAAAGAAAAAAAGAGGAAGAAGAAAAAGAAAAAGAAGAAAGAGAAGACGAAGAAAAAAGAAAAAAGAGGAAGAAGTAAAAAGAAGAAAGAGGAAGAAGAAGAAACAGAAAAAAGAGGAAGAAAAAAAAGAAGAAAGAGGAAGAAGAAAAAGGAGGAAGCAGAAGAAGAGGAACAATGAGGAACAATGAAAAAGAGGAAGAAAAAAGAGGAAGTAGAAGAAGAAAAAGAAAAAAGAGGAAGAAGAAAAAGAAGATGAAGAAAAAGAAAAAGTAGAAGATGGTTCCCTCCTCGCTTTAAACGGAGTATAATGTTATTGGCCATATTTTCCATGATCAACACATATATATATGGATATGGACAGTACCACGTCAGACCGTCCTTACTTTCCCAGAAAAACCTCTTGTACCTATCTTTTGAGAGGCTTGGCAAATCCTGAAGTCTTGTCCGATCGACAAACATATTCGCCACTTTTGGGAATTGAATTTGGTCTCTTCCGCTCAGTAGCGAACTCACTACCCACTCAGCCACCGAGGCACAATAATTATAGTAACATCAACAATAATAATAATTGCAATATAGTTATTTTTTTACATATAATAATAATATAATAATAATAAAAATAATAATATTAGATAAATAAAAGTAATGCGCTCCGTCACGCCAAGTGGCGTATAGAGAATATGGTTTTAGTGATCATAATTTTTACAGACCTTCGGCACATGATTTTTGGGGTAAAATGTGATCGGTATAAAACCCGTGCCGCTTTACATTCTCAGAAAAAATTCAGTATCCATTTAAGACTGGGTGAACCTGGAAGCCGGAGATCTCTTGTCTTTTGTAGTCTAGTTCACTAACCCCTGAGCTATCAGGGTTATTATAATAATGAATAATAATAATAATAACAATAATAACAATAAAAAAGAACCAGTCACGGACATTATATTATATATTCCTCCTTTCACGACGTTTCAAGTCAACAGAAGATGAATACAGTAAATAAGAAAGGAAAGAAATAATAATAATAAAGTCATAAGGAAAGAGCGATAACAACTAGACCCACTTAACAGTTTTAGTAATACAGAAATGAAAGATGGGCGCGTACCAAAAGATATACTCTACGGACAACTGGCATATGGTAAAAGAACTAGGGGGCGCCCAAAACTTCGATTTGTAGATGTGTGTAAACGCGACATGAAGAATCTGAACATAAACCCTGCAGCATGGGAAGACATAGCTGCAGACCGCAATCTGTGGAAACACACTCTAAAGGTTCACCTCAAAGAAGAAGCAGACAGATTCATAGAGAAAGAGAATACACGACGAAAGAAAAGACAAGAAAAAATAACATTTCTAGGGGCGCTGAAAAATCCATAGTCAACTATGACTGATGGAGGTTACTAATACAGAAACCTGGTCACGTCTAGTGTCTACAAAAGCCATCTTTGACGAGATCGTGGGCAATTTTATTGTGTGTGGACTAAAATAAAAGAAGACACCGGAAATGATTCCTACAGGCTGACAGTGTAAGCGTGACCTGGATGTGTGGTCAGCCAATAGGGACAGCTCATTTATCACCTCCCTGTCTATTACAAATGATCAGAGCGCTTAATAATGACGGTTTCATCCCATTTTAACTGCCTCCATTGGCCATTTCCCGATTCATTATCGTTCCGTGCAGACAAATACTTCCTTTGGGAGAATTTACTTAGATCATCTCTACTTTGTATGTGTTAATAGCTTCTCTTGTCGTATTTATTTATTTTAATATCGCACATGTACACTGAAGCACATGTACACACTGACACGCACACATGCACTGATTCGCACACGTACGTACAATGACGTGCACATATACAATGATGCGCACACGCTGACGAACACACACGAGTACGCTGAACCTCAAACAAGCACAGACGTGCACATATTTGTACACACACTGACGCGCACATATACACATATACTGATGTGTGCATATACATTAACGTGCACCATATACATATACATTGATGAGCACACATACACTGACGCGCACAAAAACACATCTACTGATGTGCACACATACACTGACGCGTACATATACGCATATACTAATGCACACACATACATTGACGCGCACATATACGCATATACTAATGCACACACATACATTGACGCGGACATATACGCATATACTAATGCACACACATACACTGAAGCGTACATATACACATATACTAATGCACACACATACGCTGACGCGTACATATACACATATACTAATGCACACACATACGCTGACGCGTACATATACACATATACTAATGCACACACATACGCTGACGCGTACATATACGCATATACTAATGCATACACATGCACTGACTCGCACATATACGCATATACTAATGCACACATATACACTGACGCACGCATATACACATATTGTTATTGTTATTGTTATTGGTTATGGAAGGCCTCGGTATCACAGCAAACGAATTAAAATCCATAATTGCTCAACCGCCCGTGCCAGTGGAATCATCCGAATTACTAACTCATCTCCCAAACAAAGAAAGGTAACTGTAGTCCCCATCGTAGCAGTCTCAGCACACGCCAAATATACACATATACAGACGCGGACATATACGCATATACTAATGCACACACATACATTGACGCGGACATATACGCATATACTGACGCGGGCATATACGCATATACTGACGCGGACATATACGCATATACTGACGCGGACATATACGCATATACTGACGCGGACATATACGCATATACTGACGCGGACATATACGCATATACTGACGCGGACATATACGCATATACTGACGCGGACATATACGCATATACTGACGCGGACATATACGCATATGCTAATGCACACACATACATTGACGCAGACATATACGCATATACTGACGCGGACATATACGCATATACTGACGCGGACATATACGCATATACTGACGCGGACATATACGCATATACTGACGCGGACATATACGCATATACTGACGCGGACATATACGCATATGCTAATGCACACACATACATTGACGCGCACATATACGCATATACTGACGCGGACATATACGCATATACTGACGCGGACATATACTGGCGAGCACACATCAATATGAGCTTCGGTGGATGAGTGGTTATTGTGCTCGTTATCTGATCAGAAAGCTCCGAGTTAGATTCATACAAAGTAGATATTTTTTTTCGAACCGACAAGTCTCCGGGTTCGCCCAGCCTCTAAAAATGGGGACCAGAACTTTTTTTCTGAGAAGTGAATCGGCCTGGCGTGATATCGACTACATCAAACAACAATGTGCCGTGGAGATAGAAAAAAATGGTCACTAACACCATATTCCCCATAAGCCTAGCAAGGCGTGGAGGGAACCTTTACTTTTTTACACGTGCACATTCACTTACGCACATATACACCGACGCACATATACTCTGACGCACATATACTCTGGCGCACATATACACTGACGCACATATACACTGACGCACGTATGCACTGACGCACACATGCACTGACACACATGCTATGACGCACATATACACTGACGCTCGCATGCACTGACACACACATGCACTGACACACACATACACTGATGCACACATACACTGACGCACTCATACACACATAAACATTTTAAATATAATTTGATCTGTCACAGTCTCATGGGTCGACGAGAGACGTTAGTTTATGACCCTTACTTTGGAAAAGACGTACTGCAATAGCTTTCTTGATATTTCCAGTATTTCTGGATAAACTGCAGTTATCCGCCTTTACAAAGAGCACGATGCCAAGTCCTCTACACCACGAGATCCCGCCCCTTCTAGGACGATTCTCGTTTTCTTTAACCAATCTGTTGTGACCCAAATATATCTGGAGAGCACCATGGAGAGGTCACGTGATGTATTGATCCGCTCGTGGTCACTGACCCTGCCGTGCTGACCACGTAACCGCTAAATTGCGCTCCCCGCTTTTAATATTAAAGAAATGTGATATGTACACATCTAGGCTTTATTTAACTCTTTCCACGTTTTAAATTATATCTGTGACGGGGGACTGGTTGGTTCGAGACAGAGAGGTTGTGGGTTAAATCCTGGCTGCACCAGTTGGGGTTTTCATTTATGATTTCTCTCTGCGACAGCCAAAACTGGTCTCAGCAGCGAGGCCCGGCTTGAAACGTCAATTACTCATCGACGGAAAAAAATATGAGTACCTCCGCTCCCAAGTCGGAGTTATCTGCTTGTGCGGCGAGGGACCCCTGTGCGCACGTCTGCCAGGGAAACACGCAAAATTCAGTTTTAGGGACTTCGTCAGAAGGTAAAAGCTGACGAACCAAATAAAAAAAAATATTTATATGTGTGCGTGGGAGTGTGTGTGATTTATGTAAATATAATAAGCATGTTTCAAAACTGTTCTGTGTAACTATTGAAAATCTATCCTTCTGTAAAATCGTACCTTCTATAGTCCGTTCAGAAATTCATAATCACACCTGAATTAGTTTTGCGTGATAACCGCTTGTTATTTTGGTTTCAAATTTCCATCTAATCTTAGAATATTGATGACGTTATAGAAATATTTTTTGCTCTGAGAAATTTGATCTAGTCTAAAAGTTTTCTTCTTTAGGCTATATTAAATTCACCCTGTTCGAATTTGACACCATTTTAGGATATATACATTAATTTGTTGCGGTCGTTGACGTAAAATAGTTTGGCTATTGCAGAAACACTAACTTCAGGAAAATCCCGTGCACAAAACTGAATTGTTATTGAACGACAAGACGGACGCACCACGGCCTTGGCATTAATTACCGAAGGGAAGGCGTATATTTATTAATTTTGTGAAGACTCAGTAGACAATTTGTTGACTTTAAATACCCACATTTATATGTAAATTACAATGAGTTTGAAATGCAAATTTATAACTATGCAAAAGGTTACTCGCCCATGCGCTGCCGGGGCCCGAAAGGGGAGTAAAGAATAGCGGCGCTGTACCCTACCAGGCATGTTCGTAAGAGGCGAGTAAGGAGGGTTGGGCATGGGACTGGCTATCCCATACTGTAAAAAAAAAAATAAGCCGAAAAAACTTCACAAACATGGACAAGTCAAAGAGAGAAAAAGTAAATCCGACATCCAGGAAAGAGAAGGGCTCTCTGTCAAAGAGACGTATGACGCAATCCGGAGAAAGCCGTAAGGAGTCCGGGTTGCCGACTCACCCTTTGTCTACCAGGAAATCCTCCAGAATTGGCACCTGGAATGTTCATACCCTTAACGAACAGGGAAAAGCTGCACAGGTAGCAGCAGGCCAACTGAGAGTATTACACACCAGGACCTTTTTTGGAATCCCCAGGGGAAAAGACAAAGAGGAAGACCAATGAATTCTTGGAGAAGACAGATCGAAGCAGAGATGAAGATGATGGAGAAGACATGGAATGATCTTAAAAAAATCGCAAAAAACAGAACGACTTAGAAAGTGTTTGTTGAAGACCTATGCTCCACTGGAAGCTAAAAGGTATAAGAAGAGGAAGAAAAGGTTACTGTTTTACTATATCAGCACTTCCTTAGGGAATCCAAGATGGGGCATTTATATTGTGATATTCATGACCCAGAGAGACGAACGCAACTCGCGCTTGGTCTTAATAGATCGTCATTTTCTCGTTGGATTAAACAAGACTCAGAGTGCACTCATGTCAATCAAGGAAAGAAAAGGAAAGTCGACAGCTTTGACATGGATGTCATAAAACGTGAGATATTGAAAATGGTTGCTAATAATGTACTTGTTACTCTCAGGAATTTGAAATTAAAATTGCATGCAGACTGCAATATTGACATCTCTAAAAGTACTCTATGGAAGATTGTGCGAGGAGCCGGCTTCACTTTCCGAAAAACTGTTGGGGGCAGGAATATTATTTGTGAAAAACCACACTTGGTCATTGCTCGAAGCAAATACCTGAGACAGATCAGTGAGCGGCGGAGTGAACGGTATGATATTGTATATTTGGACGAATCATGGATCAACGCACACCACACCTATGCTAAAGAGTGGCAGTCAGTAAATGACAAACTCAAAAGAACAATTCCGAGCAGTAAAGGCCAGCGCATTATATTAACGCATGCTGGAAGCACTGAAAACGGCCTTGTCCATGATGCGGGACTTATTTTCCAATCAAAAAGTACCGACGGTAGGGACTACCATACTGAAATGAATGGAAACATTTTCAGGCACTGGTTGGAGAACGATCTTTTATCAATCCTGGAGAGACCTTCATGCATAGTCATGGATAATGCATCATACCACAATGTCGTATCAGAGGAAGACAAAGTGCCTACTGCATCAAATACAAAAGAGCAAATTAGGACATGGCTTGCGAATGAAAATGTCAAATTTGTTTACACATATTTAAGACCCGAATTGTTACAACTTGTGAAGAATACGAATAAGAAAAAGGTGTACCATGTTGACAAAATCATTGAGAAATACGGCCACACCTCTCTTCGACTCCCTGCATATCATGCGCACCTTAATCCAATCGAACTTGTCTGGGCTCACGTCAAAGGACAAGTTGCAGAACAGAACAGGACGTTTAAAATGTGTGATGTTGACGTTCTGACACGCGAGTCTAACTCAAAAATAGACATTCCGTTCTGGAAGAAGTGTGTTGAACATGTGCTGCGGGTGGAAGATGAGTACTGGAAACGAGATGGATTACTATTTGTCCAGCCAGTAATGATTATCAACCTCTTGGAATCGTCAGATTGTGAATGATTAAAATTAAGATGAATTCAATTCCAGCTGCAGTTAAGACATCCTGGGGTCTAATGGTGACCGAAGGACAAGACTAATTGTAACCAATTGAATTCATGTTTGCAAATACACATAACGAACAACACCCACAATTAAGCACTATGTAGATACGCCTCTGACAAGAATTGCAATCAACTGGAAAATTTAACACGATTACTGTAAACTCTAAAATTTGAATCAGCTTGTGTGATATCGTCATAAAAGATCAAAGGAATTCGATGATGTGCAAAATCTGTTGTGTTTGTGGAATAAAAAATACCAAAATCTTTGCGTCATCAATATTCTAAGATTGCATGGAAATTTTGAAACCAAAATAACAAGCAGTTATCACGCAAAACTAATTCAGGTGTGATTATGAATTTCAGAACGGACTATAGCACTTTTAATACGCTGAAAATGCTTCAGCAACAGAATCAATGTATTTTTTCATGTTTAGCATGACTGATCCCCACTGGTAATGCAGAGTTAGTTAATTGTGGTGTGGTCTTTCTTTCCGTGTGATCAGAGAAGTAATAGACACGTCTGAGTGAAATTACGAAGACCTTATATACAAGAACATGTAGTAAGTATATGTGTTGTCAAAAGCCTGCTCAGAAGAGTTTGAAAATTCATTACCACTGCTTCTGCTTCTTCTTTCCTTCCTCATTTGCCTTTCAGCGTCGAGGGGAGATATAATTTGCTGTCTTTTGTTCTTTTGTTCGCATCTGTTGCTATTATGTTTCCTATTGTTTCTAACATTCCGTTAATCCATATTTTTCGATGTCTGCCCTTGGTTCTGATGTTCTCGCATAGTTTATGGAAGGCTCGTTGTGTTTGAATATTTCTGCTTTGACAAGTGACCAAATCGTTTTATTTGTTGTTTCTTTATATAATCTATGGCGGGGGTTATTCCTAGCTTTTTTTTCTCAATTCTTCAATTCTGATCTTATCTCTCAGGCTGTTTCCCAGTAGATGTTGCTTTTGTCATTACCACTGTAGGAACTGTAAATGTGACACACTTTCACATAAATATTGTCACAGATATTCTACTTGTTTTACATGTGTGATCATTCCAGAATATCAGTTTACGCTTGAAAGTCGCGGGGTGTATTCATTAAAGATTATTAGAGGTTTTAGTTTACATTTCAATCACGTGGTTTACGTCATTTCATGCAAGAAAGAGTAGTACATTGTATTACCTTTGAAATATTTCTTCACTTTATCAATTAATATATCAACAACACATGAAATTTTTATTCTCAAAACAATTAATGAACTAAGATATCACCGACACACTCGGGGTTGTCTAGAGGCAGGACGTCGGTATCAGGACTGGGAGGATTCGGGTTCAAAGCCCACCAGAAGCAGTGGCAATTTTTCATAAATCATCATCATCATCAAGTACAGGGCCCGCTGGCATGGGTAATCATGTCACTCCACACACTTTCGATCTCGACAGTTATTTATCATTTATGTTGTTGTCCTTCTGCCAAGCCATTCTCTTAAAGCTGTCTAGTATCTGTTCTCTTTGCTTCCCTCTATTCATAAATAGAAAAGATTAATCTGTGGTTTTCTTATAATACCACATCTCTCGGATAGTGAGATCCGATGTCTAGCCCTCTCGGATAACGGCAATAAAGAAGAGGTCCCGCGTGCACTCGCGCACGTTAAAGGACCCTTGGCAATTACAATCTAAATGAATAATAGGCTACAAATATGGCCGCCGCCGTCCGGGCAAAATTGTCAGCAGAAACCCACCCCATTCCGTGGATCCCAGACCGGGCTATGGAGTTCGTGCACCAGGGTCAGAATTCTCCTCGGTTTGTCTCAAGATTGTCTAGGATATCGAAGCACCTTGGGTTGGTCCAGTTGGCAGTGATGATGATGCTAACAGTAAACAAACATCTCCAACACAAATATTGCGTTCAGTTTGGATACTCACGTGTTTGTTTAAAGTCACAAATTGGAACCGCTATTTTCTATGAGTTATTATTTTTTATGTGTGGCATCTGGTGGATAACAACCATCTTCACCCACACAAACTGCCATATTTATATGGTTATAAGCTTAACTGTGAGATTAAGAGCACGCTGTCGCGACATCAGCAAGAACTTATATAGCGACTATTTCTCACTTGGGGAACCGCGATAGCTCAGTGGTTAGTGAACTGGACTACAAAGGACGAGAGGTAGGGTTCGATCCCAACCGACGGCTTCCAGGTTCATCCAGCTTTTGTTCTGTGACAGTAAAGCGGCAAGGGCGTAATACCGACCACATTACCCCAAATATCATGCGCTGAAGGTCTGTCAAATGTATGATCACTAAAACCATATTCCCTATACACCACTTCGCGTGACGGGGTTCTTTACTTACTTTACTTACTTTATTTGTCACTTGGGGACAAGACCAGAGTCTGTACAAATTGTTACCTATATTGAATGCCTGCCCGCAGAGGGGGGCCACACAAATGGTTATGACATTTTCAGCATTGCGAGCAGGGGCGGTTGTGGGTAGAATGACGTCAGCCGCCTGTAGCTAACAACTGAAGACGTCACAAGCTTGGGGTGTGTCCGGGAAACTCCTCTCAGCCCTAGGGCTTTCAATATAGATGGCATTAGTCTATAAAATATTCTTGATTTGAAGGCTAATTTTCTAATTCTCAGTTTTGCTTTTTTTTTCTTGTTATTTATAGCAACAATGATTATATAAAGGTTTATGTGCAAACTTATTTGTCATTGAGCCGAAAGATCGTATCTCTACAACATAAACTATTGTTTGACAATATATCGGCGGATTGATACACTTTGATGTTGCGCTGCGATTATTAGGTTGAGTAAAGTAACAACTAAGAATAACAGAATGTTATATCTTCTCAACATTTCTGTAGGGTGCAGAAACAAGGACATTAGACAAGAAACTGAACAGAATATTGAAGCCTTTCAAATGGGGATTTATAGAAGAATAGGAAGAATTGGATGGAAAGGTAAAAAAACAAACGATGAAGTCTTAAAACAAATAAAAATGAAAAGAGAAATACTATACACAATTCGAGCAAGGCAAAGAGATTTTTGAGCGTCTTAAACGACACAGCAGCCTACTAAAAGTAATTTTGGAATGAAAAATACAAGGTGAAAGAGGCAGAAGCAGACCAAGACAAACATGGACGAGTAACATCAAAAGGTGAACATGTTAGTCTATGACAACCTGCACTATCAAAGCAAGAGAGCGGAATGGCGTTCCATGGTAGCCAACCTTCGATCGGACACGGGACTCAATGATGGTGATGATGATGATGATGAAAGTAACAATTAATGTCGGGAAGGAGGGAGAAGAAAAAAAGCAACATAAATAATAAATTACATAGCCAGCAGTTGTAGCATGTCATTAAATAGAAAAACAATAACAATTCTGACGAAAATAGTAATTTAGGTAAATCAAAAAAATTAAATAAAGGGTGTCATATATCATTAACTTGGACTCATTTAATATTGAATTGTGTAATGCATAGATGTATATGAGGTAAAAGACTTACAAGAGTCGCCTCTTCGTCAAGTAGGGAAGAATAAAACCATGCAGGTTGCTGTCTTCATCCAGGTGGTCAGCGCTGCGGGATTTTTCTGGTGATAAGATTAGCAAACTGATAGTACAAATCAACAATTCTGGGAAACAACACGTTAAGAATGTCTGGATTATATCAATGTTTTTGTTACCTCCCTTACTATTCTTAGCTGGTTTAATGTTAACTGGTGTGTATTCTAATTATCATCTCTAAATCATAATGAGACATTATCTGATGTAGACCATACGCTACTCAATAATTCAACATTTCGGTACAGGGCTGGAGTCAAGTGGTTAAATACGGTTGATACATCTGTCAGGTAGCAATCAGTTATCATTAGGATATAGCAGAATGTTGTCAATGTCATCATCATCATCGAGTGCCTTCTCCGCAACGAAGGTTGGCTACCATGGATCGCCATTCTACTCTGTTTCTTGCTTTGATGGTGCAGGCTGTCATAGACTTGTCCATCTTTTGATGTTACTCGTCCATGTTAGTCTTGGTCTGCCTCTGCCTCTTTTACCTTGTATTTTCCCTTCCAATATTACTTTTAGTAGGCTGTTGTGTCTTTTAACATGCCCCAAAAATTTCATTTGTCTTGTCTTAATTGTATTTAGCAGTTCTCTTTTTATTTTCAGTTGTTTTAAAACTTCATTGTTTGTTTTCTTTTCTTTCCATACAATTCTCCCTATTCATCTATAAATCCACATTTCAAAGGCTTCAATTTTCTGTTCTGTTTTCTTGTCTAATGTCCATGTTTCTGCACCATACATGAATACTGAGAAGATGTAACATTTTGCCATTCTTATTTTCAGCCCTGCTGATATTTGTTTTGTTAGTATATTTTTCATGGCGTTAAAATTACTTTTTGCCATACCTATTCTTTTGTTTATTTCAATTTTACATTTTCCATCATTGATTATAATATGTCCAAGGTAGTTGTAGCTCTGGACTGTCTCCAGATGTGTTCCCTCCACTGTGATATTTAATTGCAGGTCTTGAGAATTTTCTTTGTTTATGATCATAGTTTTAGTCTTTTTGATATTCATATCTAGTCCATATTTTTTGCTTGTCGTGTTTATTACATTAAGTAATTGTTGTAGATCTTTAGGATTTCCTGCTATGTCAATGTCACTCGCTTCGAACATTTTTGGTTCACCTCGCTGGGCCTATAATGAGTGTAGTTTGTGTTGTGCCGTGGTCCACATCGAGGTGCGGTTCCGAAAACGATGGGTAGTGCAAATATCGGCAGCCTAGTTTATGTTCACTTCCGGTGTCATGGCGGCTACGTGCAGTCGTTTTTATATTTCGGCTCTTGCCGGTATATTTAAATTATTTGCGTGACAGTCGAATTATGTGTTGCTATTGCCCGTTTGGTGTATGTGTTATTTCGGACGTGTGGATAAACTATGATTACCGATATTTAAGTGGAATATGATTTATTCTTCTTTGTGTCGTGTGTTCACGGTTCGATAGTCAAGCACACGGTTCGACAAAAAATGGCGCCGCCGGGTATGTTCAACCCGAATATAAAAAATCTGTGTCGGTGGATGGGGTGGATGAATCGAAAATGATCAACAGCCCAGAAGGCGAAAACAGCAAAGTGTGTGGTACACATGAGGCATATTCAGAACACGAAAGACAAATATGGCAGACCACCGTGAAAGAGATTGGAGTCTCATCACGTAACACTCCAAAGAAAGCCACGGAGAGAAATTCTAACTACTGTTTTAGGAACGAATTAAAAATAGCTACACGGAATGTTAGGACCTTACACCAACAAGGAAAATTAGACAATCTAATTGTAGAAGCAGAGCGATTAAACATAGATATCTTAGGCATATCAGAAACAAGATGGAAGGAAAGTGGATACATACAAGACAATAAATATACATTTATATATTCAGGTAACACAAAAGAACATCAAAGAGAAGTAGACATTCTAATAAAACGAGAGCTACAAAAATATATAAATGCCCACTGGACATACAATGATAGGATTATACTATTAAAAATAAAGGCAAAACCATTCGACATAGCAATAATACAGACATACGCACCTACTCAAGACTATACAGACGAACAAATAGAGGCATACTATGATGATCTAAACACAGTTATGAAGCAAGTGAAATCATCAAACATCTTGATTATAATGGGTGATATGAACGCTAAAGTAGGAAAATGTAAATATAAGATCATTATAGGAAATCATGGTATATGAAAAATTCCTATAGGAAAAAGGAATAACAGAGGAGAAAGATTAATGCAATTTTGTGAAGAAAACAGACTGATAATATGCAACACCTCCTTTGAGCAAGAGAAAAGGAAATTATACACATGGGAAAGCCCTGGAGACAAGAAGAGGAATCAAATAGATTACATAATGATAAAAGACAGATTCAGGAACAGCGTCAAGAAAGCCAAAACCTACCCAGGAGCAGATATTAATTCAGACCACAATCCTGTAATGATAAAAATGAAAATCAAATTAAAGAGAAACAAACAAATAACTAATTCAGCAACACCAATAGATATAACAGCCTTAAACCAGAAAGATGTAAAAGAAACCTATACTGTACAAGTAAATAAAACATATCAGAAGAGGCTAGAAGAGGGAATTGAGCAGTACAGAAGAGAAAATCCTCAGGAAAGTCACAACAAACGGCAATGTATAAAAAACAGCATACAAGAATCCTGCAACACCTTGCCCAAAAAGGAAAGTAACAAAAAAACAAAAATGGATAACTGACAAAATCTTAGAGAAAAAATGGAAAAAAGAAGACAAGCGAAAAACACTGCCAGATACAAGGATATAGACAATGAAATACGGAGAATGTGCAAAAAATCAAATGAAGACTGGCTCAACCAAAGATGTCTAGAAGTCGAAACTATGGAAAGTAAACAAAACTTATGAGAGATGCACACAGAAATAAAGAGAATGACTAATAAAGACAAAAAAGCTGCAGGAGACGGATGTATTGCAAACAAAGAGGGAAGGATGCTAACAGACAACAAAGATATAATAGATAGATGGCAAGAATATACAACAGAATTATTTCATGACGAAAGGGACAAAAAGCCAGACATAAAATGTACATACTGAAGGGAGGTCAAAAAGTAATGCACACCAATTTTTTTCTCGGAAACTATTCGGGCAAAATGTGTGAAATTTTCACAGATTGTAGCTGAACATCCCCTATACACTACCTATTTGTCAACATAATCTCCGTCCAAGCGTATTGCCTTACGCCAACGCGAAACTAGGTCATGAATGCCTCGTTTGTACCAAGTTTTGTCCTGCTCGCGTAGCCATTTTTTAACTGCACGGATCACATCCTCATCATTGTCAAAGTGTTTCCCACGCAGGAATTTTTTGAGTGATACAGCCAGATCAGGGCTGTAAGGAGGATGGGGCAGTACAGTCCGACCAAATTTGTTGATTGCTTCCTGTGTTACCAGACTTGTGTGAGGGCGTGCATTGTCATGTTGAAGCAACAAATCTGCAGATGGCTTATTAGGCCGAACTCTGTGAAACCGATTTTTGAGTTTTGTCAGTGTATTGATGTAAGCTGTCGAGTTGATTGTCTCACCTCTTGTCATTACATCAACAAGAATCACACCATCAATGTCCCAGAAGACAGTGATCATCACCTTTCCGGCTGATGGAGATGTTTTGAATTTTTTTTCTTTTTGGTGACTGCGGATGATGCCATTCCATTGACTGCATTTTTGTTTCAGGCTCATAATAATGTGCCCACGTTTCGTCACCGGTAACAATTTTTGACAAAAACATTTCTCCTTCAACACCGAAACGCTCCAACAATTCAGAACAGAATGTTTTCCTTTGAACTCTGTGATCATTTGTTAGGCACCGAGGAACCCATCGAGCGCAAATCTTTGAATATCCGAGAGTTTTAAAAATTGCGATTGCACTTCCCTTTCTGACTGTAAGCTTCAATGCCAATTGCTGACTAGTGATACGCCTATCCTTACGAATAATGGCATCAGCCCGGTTTAACATGTCTGTGCTGGTAGCCGAGGCAACACGTCCAGAACGTGGTAAATCATGCAGCTCCACTCGTACACTGTCTGCAGATTTAATTCTCTGAACCCAGCGACTAACTGCGATCCTATCGACTGCAGAACATTTGTACACTGCACACAGTCGTTTATGAATGTTTGCCACAGTTTCTTTTTCCGCAACCAGAAATTCTATGACAATTCACTGTTTGTAACGGACATTGTTGACAAGCTCCATTTTAACGGTTCATAGATTGCGTAATATTTTTCAGAATGCTGTGCAATTTGGTGCACATAATTGGAACATGTCATATTCCAAGTGTGCAAAATTTCATATTCCTATCTTTATTATTAGCCGAGAAAAAAATTGGTGTGCATTACTTTTTGACCTCCCTATGTACGTATAAAATCCTGAAATCTGAAGTAGAAAAAGCTATAAAAACAATGAAAAAGGGTAAGGCAGCAGGACCTGACAATATGCAGATAGAGATGATACAGGCTCTAGAAGAGTTTGGCATCGAAGTGATCACAGACATATGCAATGACATATACCATACAAGATACATACCAAACGATCTAAAAACATCAACTTTCATTGCATTGCCTAAAAAGAATGGTGCGATTGAACGCAGTGATTTCAGAACAATAAGCCTAATGAGCCAGGTAACAACAATTTTACTAAAAGTTATACAGGGAAGAATTCAGAATAAAATCAATACTGAATTAGATGAGCAACAATTTGGATTCAGGAAAAACAGTGGCACAAAAGAAGGTATATTTAGCATGAGAACATTGATTGAAAAGTACACAGAAGTAAACAAACCAATATATGCCTGCTTTATAGACTACACCAAAGCTTTCGATAGAATACACCATAACCAACTTATAGACTGCCTAAAGAATATAAATCTAGACGACACAGACATACGACTAATATGTAATCTATACTGGGAGCAAACAGCAATAATAAAATATAATAAAGAGAACTCTACACCCACTGATATAAAAAGAGGAGTAAGACAGGGATGCATCCTATCACCAAGCTTGTTCAATCTATACACTGAGCAAATCTTTAAAACATTTCAGAGATGCCAGACCTAAACATTAATGGAAAGATAATCAATAACCTAAGATATGCTGATGATACTGTTCTACTAGCAGAAAATCCTAAAGACCTACAACAATTGCTTAATGTAATAAACATAACAAGCAAAAAATATGGACTAGAAATGAATATCAAAAAGACTAAAACTATGATCATAAACAAAGAAAATTCTCAAGACCTTCAATTAAATATCACAGTTGAGGGAATACATCTGGAAACAGTCCAGAGCTACAACTACCTTGGACATACTATAACCAATGATGGAAAATGTAAAATTGAAATAAACAAAAGAATAGGTATGGCAAAAAGTAATTTTAATGCCATGAAAAATGTACTAAAACAAAACAAATATCAACAGGGCTGAAACTAAGAATGGCAAAATGTTACATCTTCTCAATATTCCTGTATGGTGCAGAAACATGGACATTAGACAAGAAAACAGAACAGAAAATTGAAGCCTTTGAAATGTGGATTTATAAAAGAATAGGTAGAATTGGATGGAAAGAAACGATAACAAACGATGAAGTTTTAAAACAACTGAAAATAAAAAGAGAACTACTAAATACAATTAAAACAAGACAAAAGAAATTTTGGGGGCATATTAAAAGACACAACAGCCTACTAAAAGTAATGTTGGAAGGGAGAATACAAGGTAAAAGAGGCAGCGGCAGACCAAGATTAACATGGACGAGTAACATCAAAATATGGACAAGTCAATCTATGACAACCTGCACCATCAAAGCAAGAAACAGTAGAATTGCGATTCATGGTAGCCAACCTTCGTTGCGGAGAAGGCACTCAATGATGATGATGATGATGAGTTTATGTTAAACTAAAAATAACCTCAGAAATAATGGCAGCCTTGTTTATGTTAAACTAAAAATAACCTCAGAAACAGTGGCAGTCTAGTTTATGTTAAACTAAAAATAACCTCAGAAACAGTGGCAGTCTAGTTTATGTTAAACTAAAAATAACCTCAGAAACAGTGGCAGTCTAGTTTATGTTAAACTAAAAATAACCTCAGAAACAGTGGCAGCCTAGTTTATGTAATGTTACAATAATTATAACATGTGCAACAGTGACAGACTTATTACGGTGTTACAACCGAGATAACCTCGTTCCGGGTGTAGCAACATTTTAAAAACTGAAACAAGTGAAGACTTATTATGAAAGTGGGTGGGGCGAAAACAGATGTCAGAAAATGGCAACAAAGAGGTCAGAAGGGTAGAACAAACAGAAGAATATTGGATGACTGACGGGTCGGAAAGTTATATACAAGAGTGGAACATAATGATGCCTTTGAGAGAAAGGATTTATATGAATGTTGTATCGTAACCTCGGTGTTACGATAGATGCCGCAAATGTTTTAAACAGCTGTAAATGTTGTCGAAGTAATAGAAGATGATATGGAAAATAAATTTTTAAAAACTTCACAATTTGTAAATTTTCCCTCAGAGAAGTCAAAAATGTAGTTTAAAACACGTCAGGACAGGTCTTACAAACTCGGCATCTGCAAGGGACTGTCCTACCGCGGCTGTTCTTGCTAAATTGAAGCAAGCTCCTGACACACAGAACCCGTAAGTTTATAGCCCGATTGTATGCGGCATAGGGGAGCCGCGATAGCTCAGTGGTTAGTGAACTGGACTACAACGGACAAAGGGTAGGGTTCGATCCCAACCGACGGCTTTCGGGTTCACCCAGCCTTAAATGGGTACCGGATTTTTTTCTGGGAAAGTAAAGCAGCACGGGCGTAATACCGATCACATTCCCCAAAAATCATGTGCTGAAGGTCTGTAAAATATAGGGTCACTAACACCATATTTCCCTATACGCCACTTGGCGTGACGGGGGTACTTTACTTTACTTTATGCGGCATGAGGAAAATCAGGAAACAGAATAATAGTCGAGTCTGACCCAAAATGATAGACAAGTGAGAAGTCAAAATCTTGACAGTAGGAAAGTTGTAAGGGTTGTGGTTAAGATCGTGATACGTTCATTCGAAAGAAGGTTTTAAATAAAAACTATTACCCGAACACTTCGTGGCCACTGTACTAGATATTCTACCTTCATTCTCCAGTCCTATAGTATCCCCCCCACCCCACGAAGATTGCAGAAATAGTAAACCACCGTAATGAATCATCATCATCGAGTGTCATCTCCACAATGAAGGTTGGCTACCATGGAGCGCCATTCTGCTCTGTCTCTTGCTTTGATGGTGCAGGTATCATAGGCTGATTTGCACATCTTTTGATTCTACTCGCCCATGTTAGTCTTGGTCTGCACATGCCTCTTTTACCTTGTATTTATTACGTAATGATTTCTAAAAAAATGTTTCGTGGATGGATGAATTGTATTTGTGCCATTCATACACTCATTGCAGTGATCAATAACTGTTCCCGTTCAGCTTTCACATTCCTCTATGTATATCGACCAGTTATTGTTTATCTTCGCTGTACAGGAAAACGTCAAACATCAAACTGCTCCTCTTTAGAGCACGTCTGTAAGACCACCGCCATCATTATTTGCCGTCTACTGACGACACAGTTACCTGTATGCGTCTATTCTGTGTTTAAAGACACACCATCTCAGCATCACAACAAAATTTATGTTTATTATCATCATGTACATAATGGTGTACTCTCGTACATAAACACAACTTTTCACAAATATGAATCTATTGCTGAATCTATTGCTGAAATTGAAAAAAGGTGAGTCATTGTTTGGTATATATATATATATATATATATATACATATATATATATATATATATATACTCTGTGTGCGTGTGTAAGTGTAAATATAAGTGAAGGTGTGTGACAGGGTGACACAATGTCGAGTGACTTGTCTTGGCCCTTTAGGAGTCTTGACTCTTAAGAACGACCTTAGCTCGTTAAAAAAGTCTAGGTCGATTTTTGTCATTCAGCACGTAGAGCAAAAGTAGCAGGGTCAAGGTTAGCGGAGACAACATTCTTGGGATGGTGGTCACGGGGTATGGACATGAAAGTTGCGTACAACGCAATTTGTGATGACGTTCTCGTTCCGAAGATCAACAGGGAATTCTCCATGAAAGTCATTCCTCTCATCTGCCGAGCGAAAGCACCACATCTACGACATAAGAGGCCGGCGAACCGCAGGGAAGATAAAAGAAAGAGTCCAGCCGAGTTCACTGTTTCATCTCAACGAGAATTATCGACCACTATGGTTTGTACTCACCAGAAGCGTAGTTCTCAGGAACTCCGGAGGGAAATAAGCAGACAGAACTAAGATTCATTGACTGATGACGATCGACTATCCTGGGTGGAGCTAAGCTGTAGAAGGGCAGTTACTAGTGAGAAACGCATTTACGAAATAAAACCTTTGGAATATAGACGTTCGCTAAAATCGGGGCGGTACCCTAAGAACGCCCACTTACCATAAACTATAGAAGAGAATTGCGTACCAAGGGATGTGGAAGTAGAATTAGTGCAGTACAATGCGCAGAGGGAGAGAAGTGACGTGAAAGAAAGATAATGACGTAGTGAGCGACAGACGGTTGGAAGGGGACAACGAATAGAGTCAGTTGGAGATCGGCAGCCGCGGAGAGCAGGTGGATAGTTGAGGACCTAATAGAATGTAATCGACAGTGGAAGTCTATGAGTTGGATAGCCAGGAACTAAAAGAGTTCAGTGGAGATGGACAGTTGAGAGCCTAACAGAATTCAATCGACTGTAGAAACCTAATAGAATTCAATCGACTGTAGAAACCTAATAGAATTCAATCGACTGTAGAAACCTAATAGAATTCAATCGACTGTAGAAACCTAATAGAATTCAATCGACTGTAGAAACCTAATAGAATTCAATCGACTGTAGAAACTTAACAGAATTCAATCGACAGTGGAAACGTATGAGATGGATAGTCAGGAGACTAATAGAAGTCAGTTGGAGATCGACGCCACTGGAGAAGGCCGACCAACGAAGTGCATAAAATAGATAGAATAGGGCGGGCCGTTCGATGGGAACGGTCCAACATAAGTGAATGCTGAACATAGAATATGAAGATAAGAATAGAATAGAGTAGATAGAATATAAAGATAAGAATAGAATAGAGTAGATAGAATATAAAGATAAGAATAGAATAGAGTAGATAGACTAGAGAATGACTGGAGCGCTAAGTGATTGATGAACTACATTGAATTGACGAGATGTATGAAGTTGTAGAGAGTAATATAAAGGCTGCCGATCAGAGATCACTTGTTTTATTATGTGTTAATTATTAGAATGGTTAACAATACTCGATGGTACCTCTCCATGACGACACAATGAGATCATGAAACAAACACTGACACGCTCACGAACACAAGGTCAAAGTAAAGTTGGACATGGTCGTTGTCGGAGTAAAAGAAAGGTGAAAAAAACAAGGTCAAAACGACACGTGCCAGATTAGAGACTTAAGAAGACTCAACTGACTTATCATATTTTATATTCCTTATTCTTAATAGCTGGAGAATATAATAAACATTATAAGGTCTGCATAACGGTGTAAAAATTAAAGATAAAACGGTATGGAAAAGCTCAACTAATAGAAAGACAAGACAAACTACGACGGTTCGGCAAAGCCTTCATCAGGAATAACAAACAAACTACTTCAATTAAAGAAATAAATAAAAGCTTGAAAACACAACACTGGTCTAAAAAAAATGGCGGAAAGAGACAGTGGCCAGGATTTATGTCGAGGTTGGTTATATAATTAATAGGCAGTAGGACAGGAAAGAGTGAATTGGGCCTAAAGAGCAAAATAGTGAAAAATTTTAAAGCGAGTCACATTGAAAAAAAAAAAGGCGGTGACACATATAGTACGGTGAAAACGAGGAAAAGAGAGAAGATAGGGGTGTCAAGGGGGAAGAGGAGCGGGAGAGGTAATAAAGATAACAAATAGAGGAATAGGGCTAGGACACATGAAAGAATGGGAGAGGAGACAAGTGATTAAAGAAAAGAGTGAAAAGAGTTTATACCTCTCGCCTGTAGATTGCTAAAATGGGATTGAGTCGGTTCTCCAAAGCGACTTTGGGGATCAGAGGAACAAGAGATGATCGCAGGAGCGGTGAAGTGTCTTCAGTTTAAAAATTTTGCATATTTGTCGTCCATGTATGATTGCCTACACCTGATGTCCGCTCTACCCTGTATTATTATCGGCGTCTTTGTATGAGACTACACCTGATGTCCGCTCTGTTATGTATTATTATCGGCGTCTTTGTATGATTTTATTGCCTACACCTGATGTCTGCTCTGCCCTGTATTATTATCGCCGTCCTGGTATGGTTGCCTACACCTGATATCCGCTCTGCCCTATATTATTATCGCCGTCCTGGTATGGTTGCCTACACTTGATATCCGCTCTGCCCTATATTATTATCGCCGTCCTGGTATGGTTGCCTACACTTGATATCCGCTCTGCCCTATATTATTATCGCCGTCCTGGTATGGTTGCCTACACCTGATGTCCGCTCTGCCCTATATTATTATCGCCGTCCATGTATGATTGCCTACACCTGATGCCCGCTCCGCTCTGTATTATTATCACCGTCCTTGTATGATTGCCTACACCTGATGCCCGCTCCGCTCTGTATTATTATCGCCGTCCATGTATGATTGCCTACACCTGAAGCCCGCTCCGCTCTGTATTATTATCACCGTCCTTGTATGATTGCCTACACCTGAAGCCCGCTCCGCTCTGTATTATTATCACCGTCCTTGTATGATTGCCTACACCTGAAGCCCGCTCCGCTCTGTATTATTATCGTTATCCTTGTATGATTGCCTACATCTGATGTCCTCTCTGTCCTGTATTATTATCGCCGTCCTGGTATGATTGCCTACATCTGATGTCCTCTCTGTCCTGTATTATTATCGCCGTCCTGGTATGATTGCCTACACCTGATGTTCGCTCTGCCCTATATTATTATCGCCGTCCTGGTATGATTGCCTACACCTGATGTCCTCTCTGTCCTATATTATTATCGCCGTCCTGGTATGATTGCCTACACCTGATGTTCGCTCTGCCCTATATTATTATCGCCGTCCTGGTATGATTGCCTACACCTGATGTCCTCTCTGTCCTGTATTATTATCGCCGTCCTGGTATGATTGCCTACACCTGATGTTCGCTCTGCCCTATATTATTATCGCCGTCCTGGTATGATTGCCTACACCTGATGTCCGCTCTGCCCTATATTATTATCGCCGTCCTGGTATGATTGCCTACACCTGATGTCCGCTCTGCCCTATATTATTATCGGCGTCCTTGTATGATTGCCTACACCTGATGTTCGCTCTGCTCTATATTATTATCACCGTCCTTGTATGATTGCCTACACCTGATGTTCGCTCTGCTCTATATTATTATCACCGTCCTTGTATGATTGCCTACACCTGATGTCCGCTCTGCCCTATATTATTATCGCTGTCCTGGTATGATTGCCTACACTTGATATCCGCTCTGTTATGTATTATTATCGCCGTCCTTGTATGATTTGATTGCCTACACCTGATGTCCGCTCTGCCCTGTATTATTATCGCCGTCCTGGTATGATTGCCTACACCTGATGTCCGCTCTGCCCTGTATTATTATCGCCGTCCTGGTATGATTGCCTACACTTGATATCCGCTCTGCCCTGTATTATTACCACCGTCCTGGTATGATTGCCTACACCTGATGTCCGCTCTGCCCTGTATTATTACACTTGACATCATTATTATCTTTCTCATTGAGATCTCTGTCATTATGCTCTTTTCTGCTGTAATGGTTGAAACAGCCTTATCATTGCTGTTTGATGTTGTATGTTGTCATGTAATGGTTATGGTTAAGGAAGGCCCCGGTATCACTGCAAACAAATTAAAATCCCTAATTGCTCAACCGCCCGTGCCAGTGGAATCATCCGAATTACTATCTCATCTCCCAAACAAAATAAGGTAGCTGTAGTCCCCATCATAGCAGTCTCAGCACACGCCAAAAGACATAAGGCGAAACCGAACAGAAAGTGAACACAACAGTCTATTCCATGTCATACGATATCATCATTCATCGTAAACAACCCGAATATTGAAACACGATTGAAACATATGAAGCGCACAGCTCATGGTGTGCACAGAGCACTTAACTCAGCAGCTCCTGCAACAAGCCGGACTTGGAATATGAGGAAACTGCAACTGCAACGAGGAACACTTTTCAGACATAGCCTTCAATTGTTCCTGACGCCTATCCACCATATTGACCGGAAGTTCACGTCCTCCTGAAAATGATGATCATCATATTTTTTTTAATGTATAGCGTCTGATGATGTTAGGACATCGTTTTTGACTCTAAATCCGAATATACGAAACACGGTTAGTCATCGGATTATCCCCGTCGCACATCAAACATCAGATCTAATGTCCTGTAATGTACCACACCTCTACATTCGTCTGTTAGTGTGTATATTTGTGTATATAATCAATCAATTAATCAGATAGCCTATCAGTTACTTTAGCTACATTCTTTCTGTCTATCTATTCTCTCTCCCCCTCATGCTGTGTGGGCCACACTCACCTCGGTTATGTGCCTTGAACACCATTCGTCTCCACATCGATGAACGGGAAGTCATTCTAGTTTGCGCCAGAATCTAAACTCACTTCTGCTGTAGTCCACAAATGCCAGCCAATCGAAATTTGTTAAAATTAGAATGTTCCTGGTAGTAGATAAAACAATAAAGACGCTTATGTCACAAATTTTATCTTTCATTAATTTTTTTTTATTTCGAGAAAAATCGTATCTGAAGTCGATGTTTATATGAATTCATTTGAGTGTTTTTGGTGTATTGGTGTCTCTTCTGGATGAATGAAATTCTTCTTCAGCTGTAAAACGCTTTTATTTACATTATCATATAATCTTTTTAACTATTATAAGACTATTATAGGAAATCGTGGTTTAGGAAAAAGAAATGACGGGGAGGGGGGGGGATAATACAATTCTGTGAAGAAAACAGGCTGGTAATACGAAACACCAACTTTGAACAAGAGAAAAGGAAACTTTACACACGGAATAGCCCTGGACAAAAGAAGAGCAATCAAATAGATTACATAATGATAAAAGATAGATTCTCTAACAGCATCAAGAAAGCCAAAACCTACCCAGGAGCAGATATTAACTCAGATCACATTCCTGTAATGATTAAAATGAAAATCAAACTAAAGAGAAATAAGCAAAAGTCTAATTCATCAACAATACCACTAGATATAACAGCTTTAAATCAAAAAGATATTAAATATACATGTACAATACAAGTAAAGAACACATATCGGAAGTTGCTAAAAGAAGGGACTGGGCAGTACAGGAAAAAACATCTTGACGATAAGGTTAACACCAAATGGCCATGCATAAAGAAACGCATACAAGAAACATGCGACACCTTACCCAGAAAGGAAAAGAAAAACAAACAAAAATGGATAAAACACCCGATCTTAGAAAAAAATGGAAGAAAGAAGACAAGTGAAGAACACTGCCCAATACAAGAAAATAGATAATGAAATACGCAAAATGTGCGAAAATGCACAAGAAGATTGGCTCAACCAAAGATGTCTAGAAATCGAAACTATGGAAAGTAAACACGATATAAGAGGGATGGACACAGAAATAAAGAGAATGACTAAAAAAATTAAAAAGCCACAGAAAGCGGATGTATTGCAGACAAAAAAGGAAAAAAAAAATGATAACAGACAATAAAGATATAATAGACAGATGGCAGGAATATATAGCAGAATCATTTTATGATCAAAGGCACAAGAAACCAATTATAAAATGTACATCAGACTATACAATCTTAAAATCGGAAGTAGATAAAGCTATCTGTCTGTCTGTCTGTCTGTCTGTCCGTCCGTCCGTCCGTCCGTCCGTCCGTCCGTCCGTCTGTCCACCTATCTATCTATCTATCTATCTATCTATCTATCTATCTATCTATCTATCTATCTATCTATCTATCTATCTATCTATCTATCTATCTATCTATCTATCTATCTATCTATCTATCTATCTATCTATCTATCTATCTATCTATCTATCTATCTATCTATCTATCTATCTATCTATCTATCTATCTATCTATCTATCTATCTATCTATCTATCTATCTATCTATCTATCTATCTATCTATCTATCTATCTATATATCTATATATCTATCTATCTATCTGCCTACCTGCCTATCTACCTATCTACCTGTCTACGTATCTACCTACCTATCTATCTATCTGTCTGTCTGTCCGTCTGTCTATTGACCTTTCGAGCCATAGCCGGTCCATAAGGCATAGACCCAGATACTCTTTCTCTTATCTAAATTGTTATTCTAGCAGTTTTCATTTCTTCTAAAGATATTTTATCAAATCTCGCCATTTGTCTCCTTTCTGTGCAAGCAACTCTATATCATTGAGGGAGCCGATTCCTGCTGCTCTTGTCTCTCTGATCAATGTTCTTCTCAGTGTCTCTCTGGGTCGACCTCTTTTCCTCTTAACTGTTGTTTCCCACATGAGGGCTTGCTTTGTTATTCGGTTATTATCTCTCCTCTTCACATGTCCAACATATAACCATCGTCTTTTCTTGATTACTGAAGATATGAGTGGTTAATTGGCGATTTTTCTCATGTCTTCGTTTATTTTGGAAAAAAGCTATACCAACAATGAAAATGGCAAAAGCAGCAGGACCTGACAGCATACAGATAGAGATGATACGGCCACGAGAAGATTTTGACATTGAAATGATCATAGACATATGCAACGACATACAGGATACATACCAAATGAACTAAAAACGTCAACTTTCCTTGCATTGACTAAAAAATAAATGGTGAAGTTGAATGCATTGACTTTAGAACAATAAGCCTAATGAGCCATGTTACAAAAATCTCGCTAAAAGTTATACAAGGAAGGATTCAGAAGAAAATCAATATTGAATTAGAAGTGTAACAATTTGGGTTTAGTAAAAACAGTAGGGACAAAAGAAGCCATATTCTGATTAAGGACATAATAATCGAAAAGTACACAGAAGAAAACAAACCTGCTTCATAGACTACACCAAAGCTTATGATATAATACACCATAAACAACATATAGAATGCCTAAAAGATATACATCTAGATGACACAGACATACGACAATAATAGAATATAACAAAGCAATAATATAAATATAAATAATAAAATATAACACTCTACACCCATTGATATAAAAAAGGAGTAAGACAGGGATGCATCCTATCACCAAGCTTGTTCAATCTATACACTGAGCAAATCCTTTAAAATATCACAGGGTTACCAGGATACATTAATGGAAAGATAATCAATAATCTAAGTTATGTTGATGATACAGTATTACTAGCCGCAACGCAATAAAAACCTACAGCAATTACTTAATGAAATATACATGACAAGCAAAAAATATGGATTAGATATGAATATTAAAAAGTCTAAAACTATGTTCATAAACAAAGATAATACTCAAAACCTACAAGTGGATATCAAAATTGAAGGAATAGACCTGGAGACAGTTTTGAGCTACAAATACCTTGGATATATAACCAGTGATGGAAAATGTAAAACTGAAATGAACAAAGAATAGGAATGGCAAAGGGTAATTTTAATGCCATTAAAAAAAATATACTAACATCAAAACAAATAACACCAGTGCTAAAACTAAGAATATCAAAATGTTATATCTTCTCAACATTCATGTATGGAGCAGAAACTTGCACATTATACAAGAAAATTGAACAGAAAATTGAAGCCTTCGCAATGTGGATGTATAGAAGAATAGGAAAAATTGGATGGAAAGAAAAGAAAACAAACGATAAAATCATAAAACAACTAAAAATGAAAAGATATCTACTAAATGCAATACAAACAAGATAAATTATAAAATGTGGGCCACGTTAAAACACACAACAGCTTACTAAAAGTAATTTTGGAAGGGAAAATACAAGGTAAAAGAGGCAGAGCAGACCAAAACTAACATGGACGAGTAACATCAAAAGATGGATAAGTCAGCCTATCAACCTGCACCATCAAAGTAAGAGACAGGGGCGCTCCATGGTAATCAACCTTCAATGCGGAGACGTCACTCAATGATGACGTCTACCTTTCTTGTAGGCATTCAACGTGACGTGACTTTGGCCCAACTTCACGTTTTGTTTTGGTTGGTTGGTTGGTTGGTTGCGTTAGCCCGATGACTAAAGTATTCTAGAGTATCGTGGTAGACTAGAATATTCCTCTTCATCTTCCGCCCTTACAAGGACGTAGTGGACGTGTCTGCGCTGTGTTGTGGTTTGCAGTATAACTGTTATACTTGCGCCTTTCGGCCCAACATATTCGACTTCAGCACGACATTTTTGAGTACCAGGTTGTCTTCCCTCTTCGATCCCTGCTTGCTTGGCCAGACTAGACAGGTTAGTCTGTTACTAGAGGCACCGCGGAGAGGTGGAGCAGGGTATGGATGGTTTTGGTTCACCGATCCTGTCGCAAGCCATCAGTTGTGGGTCACTCACAACTTCCAGCTCTGGTGCTGGGAGGCGCGCCTTCGCCTCCGTTTTGTTTTGATTTGCAAACTTCGAGGTCGAGATTGTTTTTCTTCAAACATTTATTGAGAGTCTTGTGGGAAGAGGAAGTCAAGAAGATGGCCATTACAATTTTTAAAAAAAAATTCGGATTCGAGTTTTATTGTTATTTTATTGTCCACTGCCTTTTGTGGGAATAGAACCCGGGACATTCTTGTCTTGAGGCCGAAGCCCTACCTCTAGACCACCAACCCAACCCGTCTCTCCCCCCCCCAAAAAAAAAAAATCTCTTTTAAATTTTCCCCCTGGCTTTAGCCCTTGATGCTTTATAGAAACATAACTTTATAACGTTATAGAAACATAACTTTATAGAAACATAACTTTATAACGTTATAGAAACATAACTTTATAGAAACATAACTTTATAACGTTATAGAAACATAACTTTATAGAAACATAACTTTATAACGTTATAGAAACATAACTTTATAGAAACATAACTTTATAACGTTATAGAAACATAACTTTATAGAAACATAACTTTATAACGTTATAGAAACATAACTTTATAACGTTATAGAAACATAACCTTATAACGTTATAGAAACATAACTTTATTAAAACATAACTTATAACGTTATAGAAACAACTTTATAACTTTGTAGAAACATAACTTTATAACGTTATAGAAACATAACTTTATTAAAACATAACTTATAACGTTATAGAAACAACTTTATAACTTTGTAGAAACATAACTTTATAACGTTATAGAAACATAGCTTTATAAAAACATAACTTTAACGAACGAAGACAGAAATCGTCTGGCCTTGCTGACCATGACTGGCGAAAATGGAAATCCATTACCGGCACCAGGTTCCGTTTCCGGTGTGACGAGATTAGACAGACTTGAAAAGGCTCTCAAATTAGACAGAGAAATTCTGGGTTTAAAATGGAACAATGTGGGCGAGCAAAGATAACGATAGAAAATGTAATCAATGTTGCAGAAACATATCAGCAATGACGTCTACTGTAACAACGATGTTGATTTTGATTGCAGTGATTTGTTTTAGATTGCAGTTACAAAAGGATAATTACCTGCCCACATACGTCTTCTTCTCCTTCTTTCCTTTATCGTTTGCCTTTCAGTGTGGAGGGAGATATAATGTGCGGTCTTTTGCTCTTCTGTTGGCCTCTTCTGCAGTTATGTTTCCTGGTGTTTCTTATATTCATCACGGGGGGACTGGTTGGTCTCGAGGCCACAGAGAGGTTGTGGGTTCAAATCCAGGCTACACCGGTTGGGATTTCTATTTATGATTTCTCTCTGCGGCACCCATCCCTGGTCTCAGCTTCGAGGCCCGGATTGAAACGTCAATTACTCATCGACGGAAAAAAATATGAGTACCCCCGAAGTCGGAGTTATCTGCCTGTGCGGCGAGGGACCCCTGTGCACACGGCTGCCAGGGAAAAATGGATTAACACGCAAAATTCAGTTCCTATTCTCTAGGGATTTCGTCAGAGGTCAAAGCTGGCGAACGAATATATATATATATATATATATATATATATATATATATATATTTTCATCAATCCATCTTTTTAGTGGTCGATCCTTGAGTCCGGTGTTGTCGCAACGCTTATTGAAAGCTCGTTGAGTTTTGTTTTAGTTTTTCTGTCTTATCATATGACCAAACAATTGTATCTGTTGTTTCTTTATGTGGCGAGAAACATTCCTAGCTTTTTTTCTCGGTTCTTCATTTCTGACCTTACCTCTCAGGCTGCTTCCTGTCATTAGTCTAAAACCATTCATCTCGGTAGTGGTTATTCTTATGTTTGTTCTTCAGTCTAGGGTGCAGGACTGGCATTGGTAGAACTACGTTGGGATGAAGATTGTATTGTAGAGTGCCCGTTTTGCCTCTAGTGTTATTTCCCTGTTGGACAATAGTGGTGATAGGTGTCCAATGATTTGACAAGCTTTGTTGCATCTTGAGTCTATTTCTGCTGCTTGTGCATTGCCGTTTGTCACAAGGCCTATTAAATATTTAAAATTCCTCCACTTGTTTTAGTTATCTGCCTTCTGTCGTTATGATGATGTTCTGTTTCTCTCTTTTGCGATAACCATGCCCAGATATGTCAATGGTAGTAAGTCGCCAATCAAAAAATACAATTATACTTGGTTATCTTCTTTTCTTTTCTCTTTTCACTGATACCTAAAAGGTGTCGTGGTTTATATCATTTGTCGTTCTTGTGCTGCTCGAACTGTCTGAATTAGTGATTTTCCTTTGTTGTTACATGTCTCTGTCACTGCATCTATCCATCTTCTTCTGGGTCTTCCTCTTGGTCTTTTTCCATGCATTCTCGAGAAGAACGCCCTTGATGGTGATTGATAAGGATTCATTCTGACCAGGTGACCAAACCATTTAAGTTGTTGTTGTTCTATATATTCTTGGCAGGGTTTTGTTCCTACCATTTTTCTTATGGTTTCATTTGGTATTCTATCTCTTCTTGTGTTGTTTGTTACTTTTCTCAAGCATCGCATCTCACATGTATTGATCTTTCTTAAATACTTGGTTATAACTGTTGTTATTAGTGTGTTTGTGCTTGAAGTCAGAGGAATTATAGAGAAGTTGTGATCGCAGCAGATAGTACCTAGGTTGAAAGTGATCAGTGACTCATAGTTGATTGTTTGTAACTGATCTCTGACTCATAATTGATTGTTTGTAACTGACCTGTAAACAATAACTGATCAAGATTCTGCTTTATCTCCTGCGGTAGCTTCGATAACAGATTGTCTAGACAAGCTAAAGGATATCGAGAGCGAAGACGACAAGTTGCACGTGATGATGTTGCACGTGATGATGTTGCACGTGATGATGTTGCACGTGATGATGTTGCACGTGATGATATTGCACGTGATGATGTTGGATATCTTGTGCAGAAAATCGCAGACATCGCAGTTTCATCAAAACACAACATGTACGCCTATTTATCGACATTTTAAAAGGGCAATTCGAGGAGGAATAGGAGTTAATTACTATAATTCATTGTCACGATAATTTTGTTGATGAGAAAGTGATTTTCTCTTTTGTTGTTCGATGTCAATTGCAGTCTAATATAACCTAAAAGACTTAATTTGAGGTTGAACGGATTGTGTCAAAAAAGAGGACAAAACTACAAAGAATAGAGGTCAGGCTAACGAAGCACCAGCAGCAGATACAAAAATTAAGCTAAATTAAATTATTAATTAAATTAATGTTTTAATGTTTGTATTGGTTTTTCTGTTGGGGCTAAATAATAACACAGGATGGAAAATGGAAGATGCACCACAGAAATAACAAGCAGAATAGCTCAGGCCAAAATAGCATTTCAAGAAATGAAAAACATCTTATGCAACAAGTCTATGTCAAAGACAGTGAGAAAAAAAGTTCATCGATGCTATATAGAGCCAGTTCTGACCTATGGAAGTGAATCATGGACAGTAGACTAACAAATGAAAAATACGATTAGATGCCACAGAGATGGGAATATTCAGAAGAATGTTGGAAGTTCCTGGACAGCTAAAAAGAACAACGAGTACATTCTCAAAGAGGCCAACACAATACGTGAGCTCCTAAAAAAACATCAGAAAGAAGCTATCAACATTTTTCGGGCACATCAAGAGAAGTGGAAAGTTTGACTACTTAGTTACAACTGGCAAAATTCAAGGAAAGAGTTATCGTGGACGACAAAGAGAGACGATACTAGATAGGTTGGTGTCATGGCATGGAAAACAGTCAACAACAAAATTGATACGATTCACGGAAGATATAAGTTTGTGGAAGGACGTAATCGTTAAAGCACCCGGTATGGCACATGATAATGAATATTATACAAAATAAAGTAAAAAAGTAAAGTACCCACGTCACGCCAAGTGGCATATAGGGAATATGGTGTTAGTGACCATTACTTTTACAGACCTTCGGCACATTATTTTTGGGGTAGTGTGGTCGGTATTACGCCCGTGCCGCTTTACTTTCCCAGAAAAAAATCCGGTACCCATTAAAGGCTGGGTGAACCGGAAGACGTCGGTTTGGATCGAACCCTACCTCTTGTCCTTTGTAGTCCAGTTCACTAACCACTGAGCTATCGCGGCTATTATACAAAATAGTAATATGTTTTTGGCCACTATAAGAAAATGTCTCAACATGAACGTGGAGTATAACCACCAACATCTATAGAAGTAAACCTGAACACCCAGCCTTAAATGGGTACCGGATTTTTTTCCTGGGAAAGTAAAACGGCACGGGCGTAATACCGACCACATTACCCCAAAAATAAAGTGCCGACGGTCTATAAAAATTATGATCACGAACACCATATTCCCAATACGCAACTTGGCGTGACGGGGTTCTTTACTTTTACTTAACAAAGCAGTAGTAACATTACTGAGGGTATGTATTTTCCTCGATAGCAACATATGGTTGTGAATCATGTACAATCTCGCAAATAGCAAGTACAAAAATCGATTCATTCGAAACAAAATGCTACAGAAAAATTATTAAGATACCTTGGATAATGAAAAAAGAGCAATTAAGACTATAGTAAAGGATTTAAACATTCAAAAGAAATGGCTTATAAACGCCATGATACAGAGGACATTAAAATACTATGGTCACGTCAAAAGACACAGCGGGTTAGTAAGAACAATAATAGAAGGCTAGGTTCCTGGTGTATGGATCAGGGGCAGGTAAGAAAAAAGTGGTTTCAAGACATCAAAGAGACCTTGAACATGAGACAACAGAAGAAGAGGGAGATCTGTCCAGAGACATATTTTTTTTAGACGGGCTGTGGTTGATGCAAAGTTCTGCAAAGGGCATGCGACCTGATGATGATGATGATGTTGATGAAATTCGAACAATGTCTAACAACTGGATTGTCTTTGATATTTGCTCTCATCTTGACTGACACAATCAGTTCAACCTCACTGATTGTCTTTGATATTTGCTCTCATCTTGACTGACACAATCAGTTCAACCTCACTGATTGTCTTTGATATTTGTTCTCATCTTGACTGACACAATCAGTTCAACCTCACTGATTGTCTTTGATATTTGCTCTCATCTTGACTGACACAATCAGTTCAACCTCACTGATTGTCTTTGATATTTGCTCTCATCTTGACTGACACAATCAGTTCAACCTCACTGATTGTCTTTGATATTTGCTCTCATCTTGACTGACACAATCAGTTCAACCTCACTGATTGTCTTTGATATTTGCTCTCATCTTGACTGACACAATCAGTTCAACCTCACTGTTTGTCTTTTATGTTAAATTAGACCGCAATTATCATTTTCAAAAGACTCCTAAAGGTTACATTTCAAATATAACATTAGACTCACTCGTTATTGGGTCTCGCCGACAGCTGAGACGATCAATTTTTAGTGGCAAGGAAAGACAAGTGCGACAAGAAATTGATAGGAAAAGTGTACACCGTCGTGCGAGAGCTACCATTTATCTTTATGATGCTAACAATGCGTTATTCTGGCCTCCTTCGAGCTGACGTTACAGTAATCGTGGCACTCATGTCTGGAAATTGGTTAGTATGACTCATGATTCACTTTACAGTAATAGATTAGCAATCTTATTGACAACATCTCCAAAGCATCAATAGATACGTTTTCTGTATGGTTACGTCTCTAATCCATAAACAGATCAACTTTCTAAATTAATATGTCTCTAATCCATAAACAGATCAACTTTCTAAATTAATATGTTTCTAATCTGTAAACAGATCAACTTTCTAAATTAATATGTTTCTAATCTGTAAACAGATCAACTTTCTAAATTAATATGTCTCTAATCTGTAAACAGATCAACTTTCTAAATTAATATGTTTCTAATCTGTAAACAGATCAACTTTCTAAATTAATATGTTTCTAATCTGTAAACAGATCAACTTTCTAAATTAATATGTTTCTAATCTGTAAACAGATCAACTTTCTAAATTAATATGTTTCTAATCTGTAAACAGATCAACTTTCTAAATTAATATGTTTCTAATCTGTAAACAGATCAACTTTCTAAATTAATGTTTCTAATCTGTAAACAGATCAACTTTCTAAATTAATATGTTTCTAATCTGTAAACAGATCAACTTTCTAAATTAATATGTCTCTAATCCATAACAGATCAACTTTCTAAATTAATATGTTTCTAATCTGTAAACACGTTTGCTTTCTCTGAGAGACATATCTAATTTATCAACAGATTTATTTTCTTTTTGACTGCGTAAGTAGTTTATCAACATATTTGTTTTCTTCATGACTATGTATCTAATTATCAACACATTTGTTTTCTTCATGACTACGTAGCTAATTATCAACACATTTGTTTTCTCAAAGATCACGCATCAAATGTATTTGATTTGTTTTCTTCATAACTACATACCTAATTTAATCAATCGTTATCAGAAAGCTTCACCACATATATGTATGTTTCTGTTCCTATATAAACGATATTTATCTATCGAGTTACCAGTAGTTGTTAGTCATATATTAGTCCCCCACTCACAACTACCCCCTTTCTCCCTCCAGGCAAAATCACCCAATCATGATCATCGTGATCTGTCTTGCTCCTGTTGGATTATGGTTCCCATGACAACTGCTCCGAAGTTTTCCCTATCCTGCGCAAGATGTCCAGTGTCTGCAGTAGTCAATCCCAATTCTTCTGTATTAGCTTACACCCACCTTTTCTAGGTATTCTTCACTTTCGATTACCTGGAACCACGCCATCCATAATCATCTTTTCTAGGACACTATGATCAAACTACCAAAGAAAGGAAGTTTACAGGAGTGCACACATTATAGGGGAATTATGCTACTATCGGTGCCAAGAAAAATATTAAGCAGAATCAGTTTGGAGAGACTAAAAGAGGCCATAGAGAAATATTTGAGAGATGAAGAAACAGGTTTTAGGAAGAACAGATCATGTGCTGATCAAATACCTACTCTGCGTATAATAGTTGAACAAAGTTTAGAACTAAAATCGCCACCTTATATTGGATTCATAGATAGATAGACGAAAAGGCATTTGATAGCTTAGACAGAAGAATGCTTTGGAAGTTGCTGAGTCATTACGGAATCCCCATAAAGTTTATTAACCTGATAAAAAGAATGTATGAAGGAACGAAATGTAGTGTGGTGCATGAAGGACAGCTTACAGAAGCATTTGAAATAAAAACAGGAGTAAGGCAGGGATACCTTCTGCCTCCATTTCTCTTTCTACTTGAAAATAACTCAAAACAACAGAAATGGAATCCAGTGGTCACTGACCAAACAACTTGATGATCTAGACTTTTGCTGATGACATAGCTCTCCTATCACACAACCATCAACAGATGCAGGATAAAATGAGCATACTTGATGAGAGATCACAACAGCTAGGACTGAAGATTAATAGAGATATGACCAACATTATGAGAATTAATGCAGTTAGCAATTACCAAATAAAATTAAGAGAAATACTTCTACTAGACGTACAATCTTACATATATCTGGGCAGTAATATAAATAAAGAGGGAGGAAAAGAGAATTATACCAAAATAAGGATATCAAAAGCAAGAGGAGCTTTCGTTGCACTGGGAAACATATGGAAATCCAAAGAAATTAGGTTAAATACAAAAATAAAAATTTTCAACTCACATGTTAAGTCGGTCCTATTATATGGCCGTGAAACATGGAGAACAACAAAATCGAAAATCACGAAGATACAGACTTTCATTAATGGATGCTTACGCAGAATAAAAGGATGGAAATGGCAGGACAAAATCACTAACATAGAATTATGGAAATGTACCAGTGAAATGCCAGTGGATAAAGAGATACAGCGAAGACGATGGCGCTGGATAGGACACACACTACGGAAGCCAACTGAGAGTATTAAACAATAGGCCCTCTTTGGAATCCCAAGGGAAAAGACAAAGAGGAAGACCAAGGAATTCTTGGAGAAGACAGATAGAAGCAGAGATGAAGATGATGGGGAAGACATGGAATGATCTTAAAAGAATGGCAAAAATCAGAACGACTTGGAAAGTGTTTGTTGAAGACCTAAGCTCCACTGGGAGCTAAAAAGGTAGAAGAAGAAGAAGCTGAAGTAGAAGAAGCTGAAGTAGAAGAAGCTGAAGTAGAAGAAGCTGAAGTAGAAGAAGCTGAAGAAGAAGTTTTGCGTGACCAAAATATTTTATTTTATTTGTTTTAAATGCTCCAATCAAACTTTTGTAACCTAGACATGAGTGAGTATATGACAACACCAATCCGTGGTTCCTTCGTGAATACCGCCCCCTCCTCTGGGTAGCGAGATGCTATATCTGGACCTTAACAGTGAAAAAGTCAAAAAGGCTCGGTCAAAATGGCTGCTGCTTGTCTGCATCTAAAAATTCGACCCAAGTTCAAGGTCTTCATCATCTTGCGCCTTACAGGATTGCGTAGGCTATCATGTCCTTCCACAATTTTCTACCAACAGCGCATCGTATCAATTCGGTTGTTGACTGTTTTCCAGACTGTTTCTTTCAGATGTCTTTTAGGAGCTCCCCTTTTGTGTTGCCCTTCTTGATAATGTATTCATTGGTAATTTTAGCTGCCTAGGGAGCTTTTAACATTTTTAAGAAACCACACCTCTGTGTGCCTCTAATCGTCTTTTAATTTGTTTGTCTCTTGTCCATGGTTCGCTTCCAAATGTCTTGGCTTGCCGTAAACCAGCAACTTAGCACATGCACGTCTACTAATGGTTCAACGCTGATGACGCTACAGACGAAGACAAACAGTTGAATCCAGCTGGTCATTTGCCTATGTTTAATGCTTTGTCCCATTCACGCTTGTCTCGAGCCATCTTCGAAGACTTCCGAAGTCACAACAAAGTTCTCACATTACAAACGCAACATGATGATGCATTTACAGAACAAAACAAATCAGCGAAAATGTTAGAGAAAGGAACTTACCGAGCACTGGCTAGTGATCCTTCATTTTAGACTGCTGGAACTGATATTCAAACACGCATTAATTTAACAGACGTGAGCTTAGAAAAATAAAGGACTATATCTCGTTCATTTTGGCTCATTGATATCGAGCCCCTGGTCAGACTTCACTCAACCCGCGCGCTCTCAGACAAGCCATTTTACAACCACGCGCGATTATAAATAGCATCGCTGTATTCCTTTATTATTATTACTAATATTACACTTACAACAACAATAGAAAACGCGTTAAAACACGCTAAATGATTTGAATAAAACATGCAAATAGTGCAGTATGAAAATAAGCAAGACATCACGTTATAAATGTTGCGAGACAATCAACTGATACCCACACGGACCTTTATCAACAACAAAAAACGAACGACATAAGTGAGTAATTGAGTTATTTGCTGGTCATCATCATTGCACTCCCAACATAAATAATAAGTGAACTACATAGGACGATTGAAGAAGACAATAACAACAGATACTGCAAAGCAAACCATGTAAACAAACAGTTGACTTTAGCAGTGCAAAATAAACATGTAATATAACATACAAAGAGAGAGCATTATATTAGATCCAATACTCTGCAACCAACGCCAAACTGGGATATTAACAGCCAAGAAAAGAGGAAAATCGTCACAGGCCATGAGATGCCCAGGGGAAATACTAAATGAGACAAAAACAGGCAGAGCTAGAAATGAGGATGTCGAGGAACGCGTTGGGGTAACAAATGTGGGAACAAATTGGGAAACAAGCAACTTCTTCACCAAACATTAAAAAAGTGCCATATCGTTTTAAAAAAAAAACCCAGGAAAGACGGGAAAAAAACAGACCTAGAAGGAGATGGATCAATGAAACAACAGACAATGAAACATCTAGATGATCACCATGAATGAAACACAATAGATAGCAAAAACTCAAACCCTCCATCCTTACTCAACGCTGAAAGGAGACAGAGAATAAGGAAGTAAGTATATTATTATTTGTATAATAATATTAATACAAACAAAAATATGAAAGTAAAGCAAAATTAAATTTTGCACCTTTAGGCCCGAACATCCGTCTTCAGCCTGGGTAGAATTTGCTTAACACTTTTTGCCCGAGCAGCGGCCATTTTTACTGAACTCTTTTCAACTTTGAACTGCCAATGGTTCTTTAACGTGCGCGAGTGCACACGGGGTCTTCTGGTTTTTCTCGGTGATCCCAGAAATCTAGACATTGGATCTCATTACTTTGAGATCGGGAGAGGGTACAGCCAGGAAGAAACCACTGATTCGAAGTGGAAAATGTCCACCGTCAGTGTCGGGCTTCCAAGCAGGAATCTATCTACCTGTCCAGAGGCTGATGTCTTACCTCTGGACCACCCATGTTCCCAAATGTTGATTTGATCACACCTGGTCAAATATAGACATTCTCTGACAATTCACTTGACGTTTTCCAATTCTGCTTTTATGATTGATGTGTCATGTGGCAGTTTCAAGTCAAGACGTTAAGAGAAGTGAAGAGAAAATGCATCACACTTGGTTAAAGAACTGTGAAAGGTCTGATACAGTTTTTAATTTGTTTGTTTCCCCCCTTTAAAATGTTTGCGGACGTGTTTATTTTCACACCCAACTCCACCTCTTCGTGGTGCCTCTAGAAACAGACTAGCTTATCTGGTCTGACCAAGCGAGTGGGGGTTGAAAAGGGATCATCATCACAGCAATGTTAGGATCATCATTACTGCAATTTTAGGATCATCATCACAGCAATGTTAGGATCATCATTACTGCAATGTTAGGATCATCATCACTGTAATGTTAGGATCATCATCACAGCAATGTTAGGATTATCATCACAGCAATGTTAGGATCATCATCACAGCAATGTTAGGATCATCATCACAGCAATGTTAGGATCATCATCACAGCAATGATAGGATCATCATCACTGCAATGTTAGGATCATCATCACAGCAATGTTAGGATCATCATCACTGCAATGTTAGGATCATCATCACAGCAATGTTAGGATCATCACAGCAATGATAGGATCATCACAGCAATGTTAGGATCATCACCACAGCAATGTTAGGATCATCATCACAGCAATGTTAGGATCATTATCACTGCAATTTTAGGATCATCACCACAGCAATGTTAGGATCATCATCACAGTAATGTTAGGATCATCACCACAGCAATGTTAGGATCATCATCACAGTAATGTTAGGATCATCATCACAGAAATGTTAGGATCATCATCACTGCAATTTTAGGATCATCATCACAGCAATGTTAGGATCATCATCACAGCAATGTTAGGATCATCATCATTGCAGTGTTAGGATCACCATCACTGCAATGTTAGGATCATCATCACAGCAATGTTAGGATCATTATCACTGCAATTTTAGGATCATCATCACAGCAATGTTAGGATCATCATCACAGCAATGTTAGGATCACCATCACTGCAATGTTAGGATCATCATCACTGCAACCGAACGAACCCATAGGTGCTCTGATATCCACTTCAAAAATTGCTGGATGCTGCGGGACATGCTGAGGAAGGGATGCAAGCACCCATGTACATGTTTGGTGTGCGATGATAACAGACCAATCACACCATGAATGAGACTCTGGACCCCTAAGACATGATCTGGCTGGTGTCTGTTGTTTCGATCAATTTTGTTTTTATGCAACAAACCTACTTCTTTGCTCTAATCTCACCATGGTCTCTATTTACACCTTCCATTGTTGCTAACATGCGAGGTGCGCATGGCCTTCCGTCTAAAGCCACTGTTTCGGTGGCTGAAAAGCCGACATACGGTGTTCGAAACCTGCAGTAGACAGAAAGGATTTTTTCTATCGAGGGTGAAATAAAAATCCTGAGTCTCACACGTTATGGTGACTGCTTTGACCAAGCGGCCTTTGTTCCTCTGGTACTATTGTGAGCCCCCCACCCCCGACATACAATGGTACTATGTGTCGTCAAGATAGTTTTTATTGTTGCTCTTTGTTCATGTTCATGTAATATCTACAGTAATCAAGAAAAGATGATGGTCATATGTTGGACATGTGATGAGGAGAGATAATAACTGAATAACAAAGCAAGCCCTCATGTGGGAAACATAAGGTAAGAGGAAAAGAGGCAGACTCAGAGAGACACTGAGAAGAACATTGATCAGAGAGGCAAGAGCAGCAGGAATCGGCTCCCTCAATGAGATATAGTTGATTGCACTGAACAGAGACAAATGGCGAGGCTAGATAAAAGATTTTTACAAGGATTGAAGACTGCTAGAATAAAAAATAAAACTTAGATAAGAGAAAGAATATCTGGGTTTATGCCCAATGGGCCAGCTACAGCTCGAATGGTCAATAGATAGATAGATAGATTTGTTCATGAAAACGTGATAAAGTCTGTGTCACAAATGTAACTTATTTCTACATACAGCATAGGGTGGAAATTCCAGCTCTTAACACTGCACTTACACATCTTCACAACACATTTTGTCTGCACCAGTGTTACAATTATTAGCTCTATTAATCAATTAATAGCTCTATCAATCAATTATTAGCTCTATCTACTTATGTCCTCCTTCATCTGAAGCTCAAGAGAGAATGATGTAAAGAAATGATAGAGAGAAAACAATATTAAAAAAAACATGTAGCAGTGGGTGTGAGGGTGAGCAGGGGGATAGATGGAGAGAGAGAAGGAAACATAGCACAGGAAACAGTCATGAGAAATAGGAGTAGAATTGTGTTAGAGGTAGAGCAGGAATCTCGTGATTGGTAAGAGTGTAAACATAGAAGTGAGTTTTGATTGGATAGGAGATGAAATACTGAAGGGAGGTCAAAAAGTAATGCACACCAATGTTTTTCTCTGCTAATAATAAAGATAGGAATATGAAATTTTGCACACTTGGAATATGACATGTTCCAATTATGTGTACTAAATTGCACAGCATTCTGATAAATATTACGCAATCTATGAACCGTTAAAATGGAGCTTGTCAACAATGTCCGTTACAAACAGCGAATTGTCATAGAATTTCTGGTTGCGGAAAAAGAAACTGTGGCAAACATTCATAAACGACTGTGTGCAGTGTACTAATGTTCTGCAGTCGATAGGAGCACAGTTAGTCGCTGGGTTCAAAGAATTAAAGCTGCAAAAAGTGTACGAGTGGAGCTGCATGATTTACCGCGTTCTGGACGTGTTGCCTCGGCTACCAGCACAGACATGTTAAACCGGGCTGATGCCATTATTCGTAAGGATAGGCATATCACTAGTCAGCAATTGGCATTGCAGCTTACAGTCAGCAAGGGAAGTGCAATCGCAATTTTTAAAACTTTCGGATATTCAAAGATTTGCGCTCGATGGGTTCCTCGGTGCCTAACAAATGATCACAGAGTTCAAAGGAAAACATTCTGTTCTGAATTGTTGGAGCGTTTCGGTGTTGAAGGAGAAATGTTTTTGTCAAAAATTGTTACCGGTGACGAAACGTGGGCACATTATTATGAGCCTGAAACAAAAATGCATTTAATGGAATGGCATCATCCGCAGTCACCAAAAAAAAAAAAATTCAAAACATCTCCATCAGCCGGAAAGGTGATGATCACTGTCTTCTGGGACATTGATGGTGTGATTCTTGTTGATGTAATGACAAGAGGTGAGACAAACAATCAACTCGACAGCTTACATCAATACACTGACAAAACTCAAAAATCGGTTCCATAGAGTTCGGCCTAATAAGCCATGTGCAGATTTGTTGCTTCAACATGACAATGCACGCCCTCACACGAGTCTGGTAACACGGGAAGCAATCAACAAATTTGGTTGGACTGTACTGCCCCATCCTCCTTACAGCCCTGATCTGGCTTCCTCAGATTTCCATCTGTTTGGACCACTCAAAAAATTCCTGCGTGGGACACACTTTGACAATGATGAGGATGTGATCCGTGCAGTTAAAAAATGGCTACGCGAGCAGGACAAAACTTGGTACAAACGAGGTATTCATGACCTAGTTTCGCGTTGGCGTAAGGCAATACGCTTGGACGAGGATTATGTTGAAAAATAGGTAGTGTAAAGGGGATGTTCAGCTACAATCTGTGAAAATTTCACACATTTTGCCCAAATAGTTTCCGAGAAAAAAATTGGTGTGCATTACTTTTTGACCTCCCTACGTATATAAGTCCCTGCATGGAGCTAGAAGGGGGCTCTCCGGAGAACATTAATACGTAGGTGTGAAGTTTGTGGTGGCCTGGTAGATCAGGCGTCAGCCCATAGGCTCATGGCATCCTCGCTATTAGGGGCTAGTCAGACTCAATGTAGAAGAGAGTCTTGTGTATGGAAGAGACAGAGAAATTATGTGAGCAATATTAACCAGGACATTAGCAACTTTGTATAGCAGAAATAAGATTAATCAGGCTGTGTGCTATATAAGACCTGAAGTGAGAGTGGCCTGTGAAGAATGTATATTCCTGTATCAATATGTGAATGGCCGAGCGGGATGTGTAGACCGTTGGCCATATTTTGTGAATAGTTTGACATTGTTAGGTTTGCTGAATAAAGTTATGTGACCTTTCCAACACAAGTCTTCAGTGTGCAGCCATTTCTCCTTCCAGCACTCATTTCATATGCCATGGCACTGAGCCGAGGGGAAGTTGTCATGGGCACATATAAGTTAGAGAATCAAGAAGCCAGTCAGTACGGTCCAGCTTACAAGCGAAGTACAATCAGGGTATAGTGTGTATCTGACAGTAACCCTGGTCACAGACATGGTGACTGTCAAGATTGACAGTTGATAAGGTGTGCGAGCACGGGCTACCATAGCACGGTTCGTGTAACATCATTGTGTAGCTGTTACAAGAAGACGATACCTGGGCTTCCAGACCAACAACAGCAGCTACAACGTCGATTTACAAGACGTATTACATTTATTATTTATTTCTTCAGACATCTTGATTGTAATGGGTGACATGAACGCTAAAGTAGGAAAAGGTAGATATAAGACAATTATAGGAAATCATGGTTTAGGAAAAAGAAATGACAGAGGAGAAAGATTAATACAATTCTGTGAAGAAAACAGGCTGATAATATGTAACACCTACTTTGAGCAAGAGAAAAGGAAACTATACACATGGAAAAGCCCTGGAGATAGGAAGAGGAATCAAATAGATTACATAATGATAAAAGAAAGGTTCCGTAACAGCGTAAAGAAAGCCAAAACCTACCCAGGAGCAGATATTAATTCTGATCACAATCCTGTAATGATTAAAATGAAAATCAAACTAAAGAGAAACAAGCAAAAATCTAATTCATCAATAAACCCACTCGACATAACAGCTTTAAATCAAAAAGATATTAAAGATACCTATACAATACAAGTAAAGAACACATACCAGAAGCTGCTAGAGGAAGGAATTGAACAATACAGAAGAGAAAATCCTGATGAAAAAGTAACAACCAAATGGCAATGCATAAAGAAAAGCATACAAAAAGCCTGCGACACCTTACCCAAAAGAGAAAAGAACAAAAAACAAAAATGGATAACTAACACCATCTTAGAAAAAATGGAAGAAAGGAGACAAGCGAAGAACACTGCCCAATACAATAAAATAGATAATGAGATACGCAAAATGTGCAAAAAGGCAAAAGAAGACTGGCTCAGCCAAAAATGTAGAGAAATAGAAACTATGGAAAGCAAACAAGACCTAAGAGGAATGCACACAGAAATAAAGAGAATGACTAATAAAAATAAAAAAGCCACAGAAGGTGGATGCATTGCAGACAAAAAAGGAAAAATGCTAACAGACAATAAGGATATCATAGATAGATGGCAGGAATATATAACAGAACTATTTCATGATCAAAGGGACAAGAAACCAGTTATAAAATGTACATCAGGCTATAAAATCTTAAAATCTGAGGTGGAAAAAGCTATAAAAACAATGAAAAGGGGAAAAGCAGCAGGACCTGAAAGCATACAGATAGAGATGATACAGGCACTTGAAGATTTTGGCATTGAAGTGATTACAGACATATGCAACGACATATACCACACAGGATACATACCAAATGAACTAAAAACATCAACTTTCATTGCATTGCCTAAAAAGAATGGTGCAGTTGAATGCAGTGACTTTAGAACAATAAGCCTAATGAGCCATGTTACAAAAATCTTGCTAAAAGTTATACAAGGAAGGATTCAGAATAAAATCAATACTGAATTAGATGAGCAGCAATTTGGATTTAGGAAAAATAGCGGGACAAAAGAAGCCATATTCTGCATGAGAACATTAATCGAAAAATACACAGAAGTAAACAAACCAATATATGCCTGCTTCATAGACTACACCAAAGCTTTTGATAGAGTACACCACAAACAACTTATAGAATGCCTAAAAGAGATACATCTAGATGACATGGATATACGACTAATATGCAATCTATACTGGGAGCAAACAGCAATAATAAAATATAACAAAGAATTCTCTACACCCATTGATATAAAAAGAGGAGTAAGACAAGGATGCATCCTATCACCAAGCTTGTTCAATCTATACACTGAGCAAATCTTTAAAAACATCATAGAGATGCCAGGCCTACAAATTAATGGAAAGATAATCAATAACCTAAGATATGCTGACGATACCGTACTACTAGCAGAAAATCCTAAAGACCTACAACAATTACTTAATGAAATAAACACGACAAGCAAAAAATATGGACTAGATATGAATATCAAAAAGACTAAAACTATGATCATAAACAAAGAAAATACTCAAAACCCACAAGTGAATATCAAAATTGAAGGAATAGACCTTGAGACAGTTCAGAACTATAACTACCTTGGACATACTATAACCAGTGATGGAAAATGTACAACTGAAATAAACAAAAGAATAGGAATGGCAAAAAGTAATTTTAATGTCATGAAGGACATACTAACATCAAAACAAATAACACCAGAGCTAAAACTAAGAATAGCAAAATGTTACATCTTCTCAATATTCCTATATGGTGCTGAAACATGGACATTAGACAAGAAAACAGAACAGAGAATTGAAGCCTTTGAAATGTGGATATATAGAAGAATAGGTAGAATTGGATGGAAGGAAAAGAAAACAAACGACAAAGTCTTAAAACAACTAAAAATGAAAAGAGAACTTCTGAACACAATTAGAACAAGACAAATGCGATTCTTAGGCCATGTTAAAAGACACAACAGCCTACTGAAAGTGATCCTGGAGGGGAAAATACAAGGTAAAAGAGGCAGAGGCAGACCAAGATTAACATGGACGAGTAACATCAAAAGATGGACAAACCAACCGATGACAACCTGCACCATCAAAGCAAGAGATAGAGCAAAATGGCGCTCCATGGTAGCCAACCTTCGTTGCGGAGACGGCACTCAATGATGATGATGATTACATTTATTAAAAGAAAATATTATAAACAAAGTGGATGGAAATGTTTAGAGCATGGGATATTGAGAGATGGAGCTAATGATGTTTAACAGATCTGTGTTTGACAATGTTTTGGATGTTGAAGACGATGACTCCCACTGACTCTGAAAGGCAAGTGAGGAAGTAAAGAAGACGATGAAGATGATGACAAAAGGAATATGATCTGTTTTTAAAATTGCATTATTCTTTATTTCATTGAAGTAGAAACCACATTTTTTTCCTATTATAACTAACTCTTCCAGTATCTTGTCACAGCACGCTGTCTCAAGTTTTTAAGAGGTGAGTGACTTTCAATGTTGGTCTTTGGTAATCCAATCAATCGTCTGAAGGGAGAGTAATCAAATATTAAGCTCTGAATTGCTCCAAACGTGCTTGAACACACCCAGTACAGCACCATTGACTGAAATGAAAACATTAACAAAACAATATCATCTATTGTCTTTCTCCAGCTGATATCAAACTGACATTCGACCAATGTCTTCCTTCTTTGTCTCCTTTACTTGTCACATTACTCCCCCTCACAAAGATGTTCAATGCCCACAGATGTGTTATTTACAGCAAGCTGCAACATCTGCACCTTTCAGCATTTTTAAGTAGTGTCTTCCTTCCCTTTTCAATATTAATAATCAATATCTCTCAAGATGTATTCATCATGTATTGCACGAGCCACAATTCAAATTCTAAACCCTCTACATGCTTTATACTATGTTGTTTATATTTAACAATTAAGATACCAAACTCTTAATATGTAAATACTAGGTACAACACCATTTACAGTTACAAAACAAGAGACTCTAGACATAGATGCATTATTATTGTCCTCACTGTACAAGACAGCATAAACCACAATGTTTCTTGCAGTGAATTCCATCCCTTCCAATAAACTTCTGCTCCTGAATTCACCTGACAACTACTCCATCTGCCTTTAAATATTAAATGACCATGAATAAATCATCATCATTACTTAGCATACTTGTTTACACAGGTTATCATGTATCTCCACAACTTCATATCACTGTTTATCAAATCTATTGCCGACTTCCTACCAAACCATCCTCCTGAACTATCTGTTATCTTCTCCCATTCCTCCCAAACAAACAACAATAATATAAATGAAATCTGTACAAATATGCACACAAAAAAAAAAGAAAAAAAAATGAGGATATATATGAAAAATTTCACAAATTTATATTGAAGGACTATACTGGAGCTCAGTAAGCACAATTTAATGTGCAACATAAACCTGAATTGTATAGACAAGCCAGCACAAAAACAAATACAAAACAAAACTTATGCTAGACAGTTATAGAAAGCAGATAATATTAGGCGAAATCAGGCAAATATACTCACACTAGGCATCGTAGTGCAAATTGGAATAAAAACTAATGAAAGGCCTCGCAAACCGTAAGTGAGCCATTTTCTGTACTTGGTTACCTCAGGAATGCTCAGGTAGTTTATCTATGACAAGAAAATTGTAATCTGTTTGTTCATATTACATTTATATTTAAATTATACAAACACTAAACATGACCATGGTATATGTTATTGTAAGTTAATGATCATAGTACAAGTTATTGTTGATGTATGTAATATTTCAGAGTATAAGTTATTACTGGCATTCATAAGTGATCACAGTATGAGTTATTACTGGCATTCATAAGTGATCACAGTATGAGTTATTACTGGTATTCATAAGTGATCACAGTATGAGTTATTACTGGTATTCATAAGTGATCACAGTATGAGTTATTATTGGTATTCATAAGTGATCACAGTATGAGTTATTACTGGTATTCATAAGTGATCACAGTATGAGTTATTATTGGTATTCATAAGTGATCACAGTATGAGCTATTACTGGTATTCATAAGTGATCACAGTATGAGTTATTACTGGTATTCATAAGTGATCACAGTATGAGTTATTACTGGTATTCATAAGTGATCACAGTATGAGTTATTACTGGTATTCATAAGTGATTACAGTATGAGTTGTACTGGTGTACATAATTCTAATTTGACTACAGCTTCCTTCTCCTCTTTCCCTCTCCTCTCTTATTTCTAGATCAATCTGTTGGGTTGTCGATAGTTTGTAAGGACATTTACATTTTTGGGGAGACACAACACTGGTGACCTTCATTCACCACTGTAGGGTCAGTAACTAACTAGCCGACCAAGTTATCTCTTCAGCCTCCTAGCTGATCTCCCTGAAAACAGACTGCATCAAAACAGACTAGCTAACAGAGGCAAGGATGTTCCCCGCAGTGGTGGTGTACACTGATATAGAAGATCTAGTATTGCTGTAGCTCTAGGTATGACAAGATCTAACTCTCCCTGACAAAACCCTGAATTTAATAAAACCATTACAGCCTGCCTCTTCACCACCTTGGGTCTAAGTGGTAATAACTTGACCTCTTGGCTTTAGAAAACAGACAGACGGACAGAAAACAGACAGATGGACAGAAGACAGGCAGATGGACAGAAGACTGACAGATGGATAGAAGACAGACAGAAGACAGGCAGTTGGACAGAAGACAGGCAGACGGACAGAAGACAGACAGGCGGACAGAAGACAGGCAGATGGACAGAAGACAGGCAGATGGACAGAAGACAGGCAGATGGACAGAAGACAGGCAGATGGACAGAAGACAGACAGATGGATAGAAGACAGGCAGATGGACAGAAGACAGACAGATGGATGGAAGACAGACAGAAGACAGGCAGATGGACAGAAGACAGACAGATGACTGACAGACAGAAGACAGACAGATGGACAGAAGACAGGCAGATGGACAGAAGATAGACAGGCAGATGGACAGAAGACAGACAGAAGACAGACAGATGACCAACAGATGGACAGAAGACAGACTGATGGACAAAAGACAAACAGACAGATATTCTTCTAAATGTAAGGTCATGCATATAATTTTACTGTACAGTTTCAACACACAAACAAAAATATCAAATGTCTGTGTCATTCAATAAAGAAAATAACTCATACAAATAAAATAACATATCAAATAATGTTTGACTCATAAAATTCAATAATTTCAATAAGTAAATAAATATTTAAAATAAAAGGTTACTTCAGAAAATTATGAATGTTTTCAATTCTGCCTCGTTTTTGCAAAGGTTGGCTTATCTTGTGATATTATAGATAATTATTTTTTGCAGTGCAAAGTAAGGTACATTAATGAATTGTTTATGAGAAAAGGACACTCATCATCATCAAGTATCGTGCCTGCTGGCGTAGGTCACTGGATAACTTAATGAAACCAAAGGGACAGAGAGAAGAACATTTTTAAACTGAAGGAGTTAAAAGGATAAATTAAAAGCACTTAAGTGATAGAGGAGGGGGGGGGGGGGGGGGGGGGGGGGGGGGGGCCTGGAAATGTTTGAAAACCAATGTACTAAACTAAGAATAGCAAAATGTTATATCTTCACAACATTCCTGTATGGCTCAGAAACATGGACAAGAAAACAGAACAGAAAATTGAAGCCTTTGAAATGTGAATTTATAGAAGAATAGGTAAAATCGGGTGGAAAAAAAAAAAAACAATGAAGTCTTAAAACAACCAAAAATGAAAAGAGAACTACTAAATACAATTCAAACAAGATTGGTGAGATTTTTGGGGCATGTTAAAAGACACAGCATAACAGCCTACTAAAAGTAATCTTGGAAGGGAAAATACAAGGTAAAAGAAGCAGAGGCAGACCAAGACTAACATGGACAAGTAACATCAAAATATGGACAAGTCAGCCTCTGACAACCTGCACCATCATAGCAAGAGACAGAGTGGAATGGCACTCTATGGTAGCCAACCTTTGATGTGGAGACATCACTCAATGATGATGATGTACTAAACTATAAATAACCAAACAGCTGCCCATAAATCTATGACTATAAACCTATTTACTCATCAATGACCAGTTCACCACAGGCCTAATGTATTCTCACCTTCTTAAAAAGTGAATACCCAACCATGACTGCATTTGTTTCATTTTCAGAACCAAATTCTAAGCAGTGTTCTACAACTGACCTCTGTATTGACCAGTGTCACTGTTCCCATCATGACAGGTAACAACCAGGTGCTGTCTGTTACAGTTAAATCAGGAAACCATGCTAAGCCCTGTTCTGACATACTTTTGACTTCTGCATGTCTATCTGGTTATTTGAAAATATTATCAGATTACTCTAAGATACTTTTAACATAAGTATGTATCATCATGTGTCATACTGTTTGGCACAGGCGATCATGTCCTTCACAATTTTCTATCCACAGTGCAAATCAATCAGTTCTGTTGTTGACTGTTTTCTATGCTATTACACCAAGCTATCTAGTATCTTCTCTCTTTGTCGTCTGTGATTCCTCTTTCCCTGTAATTTGCCAGTTGTAACTAAGTATTCAAACTTTCCCCTTCTCATGTGCCAGAAAAATGTTGATTGTTTCTTTCTGATACTTTTTAGGACTTTCCTTCTTGAGTTGCATGATTGTATATCTGAATATAATAACATATGATCAGATTAGAGTTTTGTTGTACAAAAACTTAGATGGTGACATAGAATTTGTACACATATGTACAGAAACTTGTACATACCTCTATCATTCTATCTATCCATCTATTGTCCTTTCGAGCCGGAGACGGCACATAGGGCAGAACCACAATCTCAAAAACTGAAACCTTGCATGCCAAAATGGCACATATTGCAGAGATCACTGCTTCTAAAATCTATGGTTCTGTTTCCATAACAATGCTTTTTACAATGACAGCTTGTCAAGCCATCGATCAACCTCCTTAGTCGCCTCTTACGACATGCCTGGAAGGTCACAGTGTCACTATTCTTTACTTCCCACATAATGAGGCCCCGGTAACACATGGGAGCCTCTATCATTACCAGAGATCACACCCATCACTGTCAAACTTACTTGTCTTTCTGCTAATATTATATCAGGTCACTCTCAGCCACCATGTAATCCTAGGCTACTATTAATGCTTCTAAGACGTGAGTCTGATTTACAATAGCACTCTGGTTTGTTTCTTTGGGAATCAAAATAAAGAAGAAATCAATCCAGGTAATTGCAGCATCACCTCAGGCTGGAGGTCTTTATTGCTCAGACCAGGCCATCATGCAGGTAATTAATTCTAAATCTTGCTGTTAGTGCAAGCACAGTTGTTGCAGCTCTGACATTAACCATTAGCTCTGAAGTTTTGTAAGCTAATCCTTAAACCAATTCCAGGCAAGGTTGAGAGTTTCTTTTTCCGAGGGCTGAAATAAAAACTCTGATCTGTATGTACCACATGAACAACTGCACTAAGCATGCTGTAATGATTCTCTACCTGCAAAGATTGCGAAAGGTTCAAGAAATGGAAGAAAGGCTGTAATTAATTTATTTCCAGTTTTTATTAATGATTACCCTATTAGGGATGTCTTATCTTACAAGCAGCCCATAACAAACTAGGCAACTAGCCACTTATATTGGACTTTTTTGCTCCATTAAAATACAATTTACAGAAATTTCAATGAAGCTATAAAATATGTTCCTAGATACAATGGCTACATAGAGGATAATGATGACAATGTCAAAGTGAAAACAATAAATAAGAAAATGGACAAGACTCTGTCTTCTTCTCCTTCATTCCATAACCCTAGTAGTAATTGGGGCATTTCTCACAGACTTTGCCAACTTTCTCCATTTCTCTCTATCTTCAGTCATTCTTTGGGAATCTGCAAAGTCAAGGCACATTCATTCTTAAATGTTATCTTCTCATCTCTTTCTCTGTCTATCTTTTCTTCTCACTCCTTTCACTGTTACTTGCATGATGGTCTTTGCTAAGTCGGATGATCAAGATATGTGGCCAAATCATTTCATTTTGCACTTTTTCACAATAATCAAAAGATTATAATATACTCTGTTTATTGTATTTTTTTAACAAACTTTTTCATTTGTGATACTATCTAAGTAAGAGAAGTCCAACGTATCACAAATATATTTAGCTTTCGACAATGTCAGCCTTTATTGTTGTGAATAACAAATTCCTTGTTATGGAGAATGTGAAAGACCAGCAGAGGAATCTATTATTAATTGATAGCGTGACAGATTAAATACACTTTCATCTTCTTTTCTTCAGCCATCAGCTATTGCCACGAGTTTACACATTTAAACCAGTGTGGGTGGTGGTGAAGGCATGCCTCACAGCAGCAGAGCTGGAAGTTGTCAGCAACCCAGAACCATGGAGACCCTGCTCCACTTCTCTGTGGTACCACCAGTAACAGACTAACCTACCTAGTCTGGTTAAGTGAGTAGGGATCGAAGAGGAAAGACAACCCCAGTACTCAAAAATGTTGTGCTGAACTCGGATGTGTTGCGCCGTAAGGCGCAGATATCACAGTTATACTGCAAACCACAACACAATTCAGGCATGCCCACTTAATGTCCTTTTAAGAGTGGATGACGTAGAGGTGTACTCCTTTAATTATTTGGCAAATGCAAGCAAGCAACCAACATGGGTCATGAACAAGATGGCGTGTTGGAGGACTTCACCGGTTCCCCATAACTTTATGAAGGGTTGTTTCTGTGGGATATAATTGTATTCTCAGGTTGCTGAGAGTACTGCAGTCCTGTAGGATATTCAATACACTAATTCCTAACAAATCTTGAAAACAATAAATGAATAAATCTGGCACTACCAAATATAAATAATTAAAATTAATCTAAAGTGAAAATGTTTAAACATAAGATAATGTCACTTACAACAGCTGTACACATTTTTCATTTGAATTGTTTTCTTTGCATTTTCCTTTTATTGCTATAATCAATGACAGTGATGTTAAATTAAAAGTGCGATTTTTTTAAAAAAAGATGATTGAAATGAACTTTATAAATTAGAAAACAGGATATCAAATTGTTATTTTAACAGAATTCATAACTCTGAACCAAGTTATAATAGCAATGATTGATAATGTGGGACTACAGTATCGGTATTGCATGGGATGAAAGCTATTAGTAACTCATAACTGATTGCTTGCTCAGGATCAGTGAACCAGAACTGGCCAAGATCTCAACCGAATTAAAAAAAATGGGTACTATAAATTTAAGTGACTATGAAATTGAAATATATTAGGATATAACATATTTCAGGACTACAATTACCAACATATGATAAATATAGAATGACTCACACAATGACCATTGGTAAAACAGGGAAGTCTTTTAGTAAATCAAAATCTGGTATGAAGGTATATAGGTGAGTCACCCATAGACACATCAATAATGCTGTACCATGACCCTCACTGATCAATGGTCAGTTATGCTGGACAGTGAGTTTGTGGGTTGTGTTGAGGGCGTATAAAAATAAAGAGAAGACATGACAAGGTGGAGAGAGTGAGCCTGTTTAAGTTAGAACCCTAAGTAGACACACAGGAAAGAACTGGGAGAGACCAGACCATGAGATAATCTGAGCACCAAGAAGTGAGAAATAAGAGATGAATAGTCAAAAGAGAATGAGAAAAACATATTTTGTTTCTGCCATGATCACCATGTTTGATGACTTCACACATTACATACCATGAGCTGCAAAAACTGACTCTAGTTACTGATGTGTTGAATCCAGTTTCTGTTGCTTTTAATATATTGACATTTTCACAGTTATTTCCACTAAAATCTTATAGTTATCTTATTTAACCTCTTCCCCGACTTCCTGAGCAAATTGTCCAAATAAACAGCGTGTTTTAAATTAACTTTAATTTATTTTCTCATTTCAAATAAAATTTGTGAAAAATGGCTGTGCCAATGTGTTAAACCCCTTGGTAATAAATCTGTTAAGTGATTTCAACAGTATGACAGAGGACGTAAGGGTTCATAATCAACTGAGCTGAGTATACACACATTGACTGGGGGCAGGTCTAACTGAATAAAGTGAGAATAAAGTAAGAGGAAGCCACTTTGACAGAAAAAGTCAGAACTACCAAACACATCCTGGACTGATTAGTTGAGGAACATCAGGAATATGGCCTCATCTCAACAGAAGATAAATCATAGTTGTGAAGTTTTAGTAATATAGGAAAAATACAAGATAATACTATTGTTATAATTCTATGTCATGGATGAGAAATAACACAGTCATCTTGTCTCTATTAAAACTTACCCAAGTCTGGGTGTACAGCTCTGAGAGACAAGTTTCGTAAAGCATACGTCACACTGATCCACATTGGTATCTGTATCCAAAATGTAGCAACTCCCTTCATCGGATGACAGTTATCTCTGATATAGAGATCTTTCAACAGACGATTTAACTGAAAAAAAGTTCAAGTCTGTCCGTAAAAAATGCAATATTCCTATTCTTTTTGGAAGCTGTGGTAGAGTAATGACTAATGAGCGGGTCGACTGAGGACAAGAGGCTGGGTTCAATCCCGATAACCAACTTCTAGATTCACCCAGACTTAAATGGGTACCAGATTTTCTCTGGAAAAGAAAGACAGCACTGACATAATACTGACATTATCCAAAAATATCCCAAAAGGTAATAAAAAATAGCATTAATGCCATACTCTCTTTATGCCATGGGGTGTGGCAGTGTTGTTTCTAGTTTTCTTAATCCTAGATTATGACATCTTTGTAAAATTTAGAAACTCAAAATACATTTTTTTTAATTCAACAGTTTGTCACAAACAAACAGCTGTGTAGTAAAAGTTAAAAAAAAAAAATAGTATTTTTGGAATTCCAAAGGTAACATTTTGGGTTCATAAATTTCATGATGGTGATCCAAAAACGTGGTTCACAGATAGGTGATATAACCCAGGGTTAAATACAAAGAAAGATAAACTGGACTTACATCTGACATGATTTCATGAAAATGCCCACATCAAAGGATTTATGTTTTTTTCTGTAGCAATCTCATATGTTAATGTTGCTAATTAACAAAACCAACAAGATGTAGTCACCTTTTATAAGATTCTCCTTCTCTGTGAATGAAACAATTAGTGGCCAGAACCTTTTAACTTTTAGAAAAAAAAAATAAGAGTTACTCCACATCGCAATGTCTGTAGCCATTCTAATGTAGAATGTTCCAGGTCTGGCTCACACTATTCATCTATTACCATTGTCCTCTCTCAGGTTGTCCTTGAGCTGCCTCTCTTTTGCATTCTCTCCAAAGTCCACTGCATAGTAGTTTTTTTTAAAATTAATATTTTCATTTTCTCCTGAACACAAGAAATATCCATTTCATCATTTGCATGTTGTCCTGTATTCATTTATTCTTGGTTGCACAGCTTCAGTAAATCTGAGTAGCTGTTTTGTTTGGCCAAAATACTCTGTGAATACTCAGGTGGTTTGTATGAAATGATGACGTCCCTGATATTTCCTTCTCTATTGTTCCCCAACATTCAGAACACTGAATGTATACGGTTCTCATTTATCCACAGTTTGGTTTTTGTGTTGCTTTGGATGATTTAATAAAATAAAGGTAGCCCCACAGTAAATGCCATTGAGTAATGAAGTGTTCGTGTACTAAAAGCCTCAGTTTCATGAATTTGGGTGGTCAGTCCCCTTCATGCTGCCTTCCCAGAGGATATCTTTGTTACCCATCTAAAGAGGCTGTTGGATCAGAGGAGTCTTTTGGGTACGAAAAAAATGGTTTGTCCCAACTGGCATTTCAACCCCAAAAATTCAGGTTGGCAGCGGAGTGCACAGCACCATAGAACTCTCTTGGGGTGATTTTATAGACAAGGATAGCAATAGCATCCTTATTATAGTGCAAAAGATCCTTTCTTTCATGTGCAGTAAAGAATTGGATACCTAGATGAGACTTATACTTCTTCTTAACAAACATTTAAATTAACCACTCATAAATTGAAAAGTATTCAGCTATAATACATATTTATTCATATCAATACTATCAATGTTCTAAACAATATCTCTTTAAAAGATTCTTTTAAACAATAAAAAATATTATAAAAAATTCTTACAAAGGTTTTTTTTTTTTAAACAAGATAAATATATATAAGCATAATTTATAAAGTACATTTTTTTTATATTCCTGCTGGGCTCGCTTCTCATCCCACTTAAACTTGTGCATTGCCATTGCAACTTCTTTTTTAAGTCTTTCTGCCATCTCTGTCACTTCTGGATGAAGATTCTGGAGTCTTGCTATGTTGTGAAATGAGTGGATAGTTATAGGCAGCAGGAGAACCACTCTCAGGAAGAACGCTGTAAGAACAATAGTGGACCACCATGGCAAGCCTGAAATAAATTATAACAAAAGAAAAAGTTGCATATTAATTGTGATCTTGAAACTCTTATCAGATAGATGTATGAATTTGTACAATATAAGTATTCCTCTATATCTTATATGTATGTATCATATATATCTATTTCTCTTCTACCATATCTCAACATTCATTCACATATATAGGCCGAGTTACTCATACGATCATCTGTGCAGATAATAGTATTATTTATTTGGCATACTTTAAAAATCCTCAACTACAGGACAGCATGTATGGTTAATATTCCAAAAAGAGAGTTTATTGGTTAATGGTGCATAAAATAAAACAAAATACTTGAGCAAAGCTGAGGCAAGAGTTCAAAACTAACCTGTAAACTGGTGGATGTACTCTATTGCTCTCTCAGACCCATAAACTGGCAAGAAGTCAGAGAGTAAAAGTTCCTTGGATGCGCTGCTGTCAACAAGTAATGTTGATGAAGCTTGTGTTGATGATGCAGCTGTTGCTGAAAATGTCCTTGAAGTTATTGAGGAGTTTCTACATTTACTGAAATTCTGGTCTAATGCTGATAGGATTTTGTTAAATGTATGTGCTTCTGAAAATCTGTGTAGTCTTTCTGATGAAAAAACTTGAGAACAAAATGACCTCCCTAACACCTGCCGTCCTATAGGACTTTCCAAATGTTGGTGTCCTCTCTTCTGAAACAGAATCTCATTTCTGCCACACCCACAACAGAATCCAGCAACTGGTGATTTTGTAACCAGTCCAATCACTGTTGAAACTTTAGGTGAGTGGCTTAAAGGTTTCAACATATACCACTGCAGCAATGTGCCTTTGACATTAATCCTGTACATTCTACTCGTGTTAACACTGATTCACTGTGATGCCTCCAAACATATTGCTTTTTTTCTATAATAAAAACAACTTTGCACAAAGACATCACCCAAAAATTAACTCCAGGATTCAGTTAGTGATTAATTTCTTTAACATGATCATCAGAAATTCAAGGCAACAAAGCACAGGTATTTGAGCATTCCTGGAAAAAAAAAAAAGTATCAGTAATATTTATAATTATATCAATTATGTTTTATCTATCAATCTATTGTCCTTTCAAACAAAAACCAGCACACAGAAGGTCAATTCTAGACACTCCTCGACAATTTGTGCAGTTAAGTTTCAGATTTCGCACAGGACTTACATTGTATCTCGTCTAAACATCTATAACAATCATGCCCAACATATGATGGCTCTTGTAGCCATCACCAGTACCAAACAGGGACAAGCTGTATGGTGATGTCACCAGCTTTGAGTTGATGAATGCTTTCTTCAAACTTACTAATAGTAACATCTAGAGGTGTACACAGAGGAAAGAGAAGTATCACACCACACATCCCTGCTCTGGGCAAGCCTCTCAACCTCAGCAAAGGAGATGACACCTGCTGTTATCGCTTTTCACATCAGTGTTCTTTAGATCAGTTTTTTCTTTTACCTTCTGGTTTCCATTTAAGAGCTTGCTTTGAGATTTTCTTGCTGTCTCATTTCAGCAGATAGCCAAAATATATTAATTTCCTACTCTTGATTATAAATTATATTTGTGGATACTTTGTCATTTCTCTTATTTCTGCACTAGTCTTGAAGTCATTCCATTGTATGCATAGTATTTTCCTCAGGCATTTGTTTTCAAAGGCATCTAATTATATAAATGACATTATATATATAGCCTGTTCAGTACCTTTACCTTCAATTATTCCTTGTATCTTCCCCCATAGTTATTATGTGTTCAAATGGCCCTCTTCTTATAGCATTTATTGTTTCTCTCCAATGTATTAGGTGTCTTCTTTGAGTGTTAGGTTGATTTATACATTTTTCATTAACATTTTTTTTTTCTAAGAAATTCTTGACTTTCTTCTGTTTGCAACATAAAATGTTGTCATGTAAAAAAAGAAAGTTTTAAAGTTAATACTATGATTTGTATTTAAAATATTGTTACCTTTCTACCTGCAAACAAAATACCTACCAGTAAATGCCAGTCATTCTAATCTTAGACTGTCTTATGAGTTAATCTGGTGATATACATTTTAGATCAGCTTTGCCCTTAGCTCTAAGATGAATCCATATTAGTAAAATAATGTCAGTTTCTATTTGAATGATTAATAAAGCTGTGATCATATACTGCTTGCTTCATGCATTTTAAATGATTTTGATTCATTATTGAACATCAATGCATCAATACATATAGAATTTTTTTTTTAAGAGTGTATAACAGTTTATGTGTGAAAACAACAAAAATGTAGAGAAACAACACGATTAGAAAACGGGTCACGACAACAGTGATCACAGTGCACTGGCAAGCACTGGTAACATAAACAACAGCCCTTACTCTGTGACAAACTAGCACAGTGGCAGGGGACAATGTAATACACACACAACAGTGCTCAGAGCCAAAATAATGGAGAAACAATCACGATCATACAGACATAACGTAAATAGGAGGAACAGAGGTTGCACAGATGTCCTATTTATCATAAAACAACTAGCGGAGAAAACAATAGAGCATAATAAAACACTATATGCAGCTTTTATTGACCAAGAAAAGGCGTTCGATAGGGTGGACAGGGAACAACTGTGGTCCGTATTGCCCTTGTACGGAGTGAGTCACCACCTAGTAGAGATATGCAAGAGCCTCTATGAAAGTAGTCGCACTACAGTAAGATCTTCAGCAGGCTACTCTAAACATTACACTATTAACTCCGGAGTAAGACAAGGCTGCGTGCTTTCCCCTTTACTTTTAATCACATATATGGACAATATATGCACATTAGCATGCCCAATCAAAGGAAGTATACCAACAAGGATGATAACAAGCGATAACACAAAAGAGAACGAAATATACGTAACAGAAAAAAGCAGAAGAGAGGAAGAAATAAATTAAATACTACTTGCAGACGACCAAGTTCTGATACATGAAACAACTGAGGACCTGCAAGAACATATCAACAGGCTAAACAACACTTGTAAACAATACAACCTAAAGATCAACATAAACAAAACCGAAGTAATGGCAATAGCAAGAAAGAAAGAAAAACTAAACATCATAATAGCTAATACAACTCTGAAGCAAGTAGACATTTTAAATATCTGGGTAGCATGTTAACACAAGACAATAACCAAGACACAGAGATAGATATAAGGTGTAACAAAGCATGCCAAGTTATAGGCCATGTATCAACATTATTGAAAAACAAAGCAATAACTACGGAAGCAAAATGGGCAATATACAAATCAATTTTTCTACAAACTCTGTGCTATCAGTGCCAGAATTGGACGCTGGACTCTAGAACAATAAGAAAGATAACGACGACTGAAATGAAATGTGTCAGAAGGATGACAGGAAACAGCGTAAGGGACAGAGTAAGAAACACCGACCTGAGGAAGAAACTCGAAATTGAACCAGCCATCGAATACATAAAGAAACAACAGATAAATTGGTTCGGCCACATAACAAGACAAAAAGAACTAACAATGACTCAAAGAGCCATAAACAAATGCTACAAAAACGCCAGATTCAGATTAAGTGGAAGACCGAGAAAGAGATGGATTAAGGGAATACTAGAGTCACTAGGAGGGATAGCATCAGAAGAGGCCAACAGAAGAGCAAAGATTCGCAGATTGTATCTCCCTCCGACGCCAACGGCAATAGAGGAAAGATAGAAGAAGAAGATTGAACATCATGATGAAAGATTATTATTTATAATAAAATGTGGTTATCTGTTTAATTCAAAGTTGTGTACCACAAGTCACAACAGCAGTGACACTACTGAGATACACCACTTTAAGTTAGTAATACTTACAGTACATTCATTTATAAATTTATAGTAAGATGATACATCTATTAACAATTTATTTGTTTAAATTTGTGTGTACTCACGGTACTGTGTACAGATTGCTACTGTGTGTGTACAATTTGTACATAATAGAAAATTGTTAATGATTTTTCTTCTATATTAATTTATTAATAATCAATCTAGTTTAAGTATCTATTATTACCATCTACTTAATTAATCTAGCAGCTTATGAACTTTTCCTTTTAACCCACTCAATCAATGATCAATTTATTTAACACTGGACAAACAAAGTCAAAGTGCTGTGGATTGACGGCCCGATTTCTACTGACTGAGACTAGACTACTCACTCGACAGCTGGTATGTATATATTATATATCATGGTATGGACCGCGGACCAGTTCTTATAATAGTTAATGGCACCATACACCATACACGGGCGTATCATGTTTGAAATACTCAATTGTGAAATTATACAACTAGTTTAGTCTACTCTGAGTTGAGCTTAGTTGCAAATAATATTTGAAATATGTAGTGGCCACCCTCATGCAGGTTTTACTGGTTTTCAAGGTAAAGTTGCCGTCCGTAAAGTTTTGTGGGCTAGGGGCAGGGGACACCACACGGATACACTCCGATACAGTTGAGTACAGTACTTTACTTAGGAAATTCATACTGAATAAATATTACTATATAACATGTTACAGTAAAAGGTTAAAAGATAAAATGCTTTATAATGACAAAGCACTAGAAATAGTATTACCAAGTTGGAAATATTTTATTTATCTGAAACATTCTACAAGGGCATGGCCTCACGATTTGTCAACAACAGCAACACCGGCGCCCTCATTATCATTACTTTGTCCTGTAAGTCACGCCTCCCTGCCCTAGTAGTTCCGGTTTTCATTTTACTCTCAGACCGAAGAGTCCGAAGACTGTGCAAAGGAGAAAGTTATAGTTTCCCACGATTGACAATTTGGTACTTGTTCTTGTAGTTCTTGGCTGTTTCTTAGTTCCATGGTTAAGCCTTCCCTTGGAATTTTTCTGAGTAGTGATTCTCTTGGTTTGCCTTATTTTCTTTTACCAGAAGGTTTCAACGTGAACGCCTGACGGGGAAGTCTTTCTTAATTCATTCTCAGTTCGTTCACCATTGCTGTAGATCAAGTCTTTATTCTGCTGGCTTCGTTCGCGGCCTTGGAAGCTAAGGACCTAACTTGTGCAGACGGTTGGTTTGGGGCAAATTGTATGTTTCAATGTCACTGCTATAATGACTCTGTTTGTGACAAAACTACAGGGACATGCCCAAACAATGACAGTTGTCAGCACGAATATTTCGGACCCCAGTGTCAGGACTCGGATCACGTGTACAAATACGCCCAAAAATCTGAACCTACTTTCCTGATTGATAACAACGATACCACATGTAATCCGGACACAAATTCTACATCAGTTGAGGCAACTCTCAATCAATCTTTGCCGTTCTCCTGGTTTAGGATTTATATGAATGACTTAACAAATCCGGACAGTTTCACGGTAAAACTAAATGATTCTGCCTCATGTAACAATGAATCAAGGTTTGTAGTTAGTCAGCACGAGATTGATGTCTTTTGCTCTGATGCTGGTCTGATCAACAAGTTACGGATTGAAGGGGCGATAGTTGCAAATATCTGCTCCATCTACATTGGTTTGGGTCGGAATGTGGCTCTCAAATTGAACACAAACCAGACCGACACATTTAATGCTAGTTATACAAGAGACGGATGTGGACCAGAGGCCGTAGTTAATGGCAAAACAAAGACCAATCTCTATGACAATTACCAATTGGAACCAATCCTGTTTACTGGTATCTGACCTTTGCCATGCCCCAGAAGATTCACATCATTCCAATCTATCATCGAGCTAGCACTATGATTCGGGTAAAGAATACCACTGTAAAGGCTTTCTCTGACAGTGGCGGCGTAGTATTCCAGTATAATGATATATCGTACCCTAATGTTTTTGTGAACAATATTGTAGTCACCACACAAACGCCAATGGCACACATTAAGATTGAGTCCTCACCGACCATTTCGCAGGTCGACAGTGCACTGACGGTGTGCGAGTTGCAAACATTTACAGACAACTATTGTCTGGATGGGCATTCTGGGTCGTTTTGTGAAGTGCGTAGTGGGTGTAGCAAAATCTGCGACTTCATCATCGGTACGTGTCACGGCAAATGTTTACATGAAATTTATGGACACGACTGCTCCAGGTCGTCCCAGTGTCTGTTCTTTATGTGAGAAAAAATCCGGAAAATTCCTACAATGTAAACATCCTGGCTATATTTGTAATGACACTTGTCCCGATTGTAATTTTGGGCTACAGTGTGAACAGACGTGTTCTGATGGCTGTGACATCATATGTGACCCAGAAAGTGCAGACTGTACGTGCAAGGAAACGTACTACGGGTCAGACTGCACTCTCAAATGTCCGGACAACTGTTTCAACGACACCTGTGAACAGTCAACCGGGAACTGTACATGCAAGGAAACGTTCTACGGGTCAGACTGGACTCTCAAATCTCCGGACAACTGTTTGAACGGAACCTGTGAACAGTTAATCAGGGCCTGCGTCTCGTATGTCGATGATTCCCACGTTAAGAAGAGTCTGCCGAATACAACAAACCAAAGCATATCCACCTTTCGCGATAGCTGCTCTTCTACCTCCTCTCTGCTTCTCTTGAATTAAGCCATGGCTCGGATATAGACATGGTTCATATCTTAATGTGTTTCTGTGCTAGCCATGGCTCATATCTCAGTGTGTTTCTGTGCTAGCCATGGCTCATATCTTAGCTTGTGTGTGTGTGTGTGTGTGCTAGCCATGGCTCATATCTTGGTGTGTGTCATGTTAGTCATATCTCATATCTTGGTGTGTCCGTGTTAATCATGTCTCATATTTTTATCTGTGTCTGTGTTTAGTCATATCTCATATCTTAGTGTGTATCTGTGTTAGTCATGAGTCATATCTTTGTGTGTGCATGTCTGTGTTAGTGATATCTCATATCTTTGTGTGCATGTTTATGTTAGTCATATCTCATATCTTTGTGTGTGCATGTCTGTGTTTGTCACATCTCATATCGTTGTGTGCATGTCTATGTTAGGCATATGTCATATCTTTGTGTGTGCATGTCTATGTCAGTCATATCTCATATCTTTGTGTGTATGTCTGTGTTAGTCATATCTCATATCTTGATGTGTGTCAGTGTTAGTCATGCCTCGTATCTGGGCCACTGGCTCAGAACACAGTGCAACGTTTTAACGGGTGTTCAATCAGAGTGGACCTGGCAGACTCTAATTGTGATGTTCTGTCTGTGGGGGCGATCAACACACTTAGCCTGACAACTGACTTCATGTGAGAGTCTGGAATCCTACTCTGATTGAGTCCTTATCGCAGAGAGAGAGAGAGAGAGAGAGAGAGAGAGAGAGAGAGAGAGAGAGAGATTCAATCTTAGTGTGTGTGTGTTGTGTCTGTGTTAGTCATATCTCATATCTTGGTGTGTGTCAGTGTTAGTCATGCCTCATATCGTTGTGTGCATGTCAGTGTTAGTCACATCCCATATCTTTGTGTGTGCATGTCTGTGTTAGTCACCTCTTGTGACTCGGGCAGATGGTGCTCGTAAACCTGGGAGGGCCGACCATCTAAGGACAGAATCTCCCTACAGAAAAGGCAATCTGCTGCCTTGCAGGAAGATTGGGGACAATCAAGGGCTAAGGAAAGCAAACCTGAATAAAATGCTGGCTGAAATCGGATGCACTGGGCCACTGGCGCAGAACACAGTGCAACGTTTTAACAGGTATTCAATCAGGGTGGATGTAATGGACTCTAATTATGATGTTCTGTCTGTGGGGTCGATCAATTCACTTAAACAGACAGCTGTCTTCATGTGAGACTCTAGAATCCTACTCTGATAGAGTCTTGATCGCAGAGAGAGAGAGAGAGAGAGAGAGAGAGAGAGAGAAAATTCATTCTCAGCACATGACGGATGTATTTTCAACACTTTTTAATAAAGAACATCACGTACTTTTGTCTTGATTCGTCTTTTATCTGTTCATTTGAAATGTATTATTTCCAGCTTACGTTTGAGATCATGCGAAGAAATTAGTTTTCAAAGACATTTAATTTCCTGTCTAAAGCTTTGGTAGATTTCTAACTTTCACGTCCATATGTTAGCATTGGTACCACACAGAAGTTGAACAGTCTATGTTTTGTTCGTTTACTGAAAACTTTGGATCTTCAGATGTTCGTCTGTTTGTTGAAAGCATTTAAATCTAGTGCGACACGTGTCATGACTTCTGAAGCTATATCTCCATCTCTGGAAATTTGTCTGCCTTCATTGCAAAAGTAAAAAAAAAAATACGTAGGGTCACCTGTGTCTACCATCCTGGACATGCGGGAGTACGGGGAAATGAAAGAGCAGATGGGCTGGCTGGCTGTGCTGTCGTTGAAGACGGTCAACCAGTGGATCTGGCGGACATCATTAATGCCCTCCGAGATGTGGGAAAGGCACAGGACTTCGACGACCATAAGTTCACGTCACTCCTTCGGACGAAAGAGAAGGGAATTAAGATGGGCACAGCCAGAGAAACTTACTGGGCGTATCAGAGGATCTATTAACTAACACAGAACTGAAGTCGCCAGGACACTGCGGGACTTGCTGAGACGGGGATCTGAACACATATGGACATGTTCGGAGTGCAATGATGATAACCCACAAAAAACTCAATAACTCAAATACTTTCTTATAGATACATTTTCTCTCTTTGTCGTCCGCGATATCTCTTTCCTTTTATTTTGCCCGCTGTAACAAAATATTCCAACTGTCCTCTTCTCATGATGTGCCCGAAAAATTTTGATTGTTTGTTAAACTACTATATATACACGAAAGTCAGACACTGACGGGTCTATAAAATTGCGTTGCAAATAGTAGCCGAGTTATTTCCACTGGAAACCATAGCAACGTGCTAGGATAAACCAAGACAGGTAAGTTAAACTATTTTCGAGTGTTTTGCTTATTAAGTGTAGCTATTTTGTGCCGAACATACAATGTAAGCCTTAGGTTAGGTTAGTTAAACTATTTTCGAGTGTTTTATGTATTAAGTGGTAGTTATTTTGTGCCGAACATACTGTGTGAGCCTTAGAGGCAATGCAGCAGGAGGTCGACGCCTGGGAGTCATGACCCAGGCGGGCCCACCTCCCCTAGAGTGTCAAGAAGCTAAATGGCCGAAACAATTGCTCGACGGGGTCTTCTTCGGATGATCAGATTGCTTCCTGCTGCGAAGCTCTGTACAAAGAATTTCCAACTATATATATAATAATTTTTTTTCAGCAGGACGTGAACTTCCGGTCAATATGGTGGATAGGCGGCAGGAACCATTAACGACGAAGTCTGAGAAGTGTTCCTTGTTGCAGTTTCCTCACTTTCCAATTCCGGCGTGTTGCAGGGGCTACTGAGTTAAGTGTTCTGTGCACACTGCGAGCTGTGCGTTTCATCTGTTTTGATTGTGTTTCAATATTCCGATTGTATACGATGAATGATGATATCGTATGATGGAGAACAGATGGCTGTGTTCTCTTTCTGTGCGGCTTCGCCTTATGTTTTTGGCGTGTACTGAGACTGCTATGATGGGGTCTACAGCTACCTTTCTTTGTTTGGGAGATCAGATTGTAATTCGGATGATTCCACTGGCACGGACGGTTGAGCAATTATGGATTTTAATTCGTTTGTAGTGATACCGGGGCCTTCCATATATATATATCTATATCAGTGGCGTATACTGGTTTTGGGGTCTGGGCTACCGCTGACATAATAAATAAAAACATACATTATATTCAGTAGGTTAACATGAAGTAATATTTGCTAATGACATCACTACATTTTAAATTACTTACTTATTTATATGTAAACTCTATCCGTCTTGTTTGGGACCAAAATGTCTCGATGACTTTGTCATTGAAAGTACTGTTGGGTTGGTTTCTAAGTTTCTGAAGGAATGATTTCTCAATGGACATTATCGCCAAATCAGATAAGCGTTCTTGTGTCTGAGTTGAGCGACAATAAGATTTGATTCTCTTGAGAGCAGAAAAAGTTCTTTATACAGATGTTGATGCACATAACTTAGTTATAAATGGGTTAGGGAGCTCCGGTAATCAGACATATTTTCACTTTCACTTTGTGACGATTCTGATTGGCTAGAGCAAAAAATAACCCGTGAAACCGCATTAGCGTAGAGGTAGCTTAGCTGCATTATTTTGACGGAAATTTTTGAATGTCAAGGTCATTAATTCTAAGTCGGAGAGAAGAGAAATGTACCGCTGCTGATTAGCGGTTTCATGCACTATTTTGTATAGTAGTTTCGGCGTCATTCACAAACGTTATCGTGGCCATAGGAAAACTTTGCTTTAATAAATGCAAATAAATCATATTAGCCTACGAAATGTGTAATAAAATATTCGAAAATTTGTAATATAATTATGAAAAAAATATAATAAATTATCATTTCCTTTTGTATTTCGTTAATATGTTCAGGCTACCGGCGGTAGCTTAGAGAATACGCCACTGATATATATATATATATATATATATATATATATATATATATATATATATATATATATATATATATATATATATATATATGTATATGCTTATATGCTACGTATGTTAAGGCTAACGAATGAGTTTTACCCTCTAGTTCTGTGATACCAAATCTAATTATTAAAATTAATTTAAACAGTTTCAAACACCCACGCAGACTCTGCGTTTGCTAAAAAAAAAAATGGCTGTGCTGAATGTTGTATTTGATTATGCTAGAATACATAACTGCACTCCAAACAAAGCCACGGATGCTCCTGTCTTCTCCTAATGTTCTCCAGCTCATACAACTGAGCCAGCTTATTGGGTGACAATTCCTCTCATGAAGTGTTATTTTGGTATTGTCACCTTCCACAACACCTATCTCTGATGTTGTTAATTGTATCTGCCCTATCCATCTGATTTGGTCGTTGGACCAGCTAATTTATTTTCGGTTGTTTTCATCATCTGCGTGGTGTATTATACCTCGTATGTATACTATAATATATATTTTAAAAATAATATAACATATTAAATACTATATATATATATATATATATATATGTACACATACACTCTACAATACAATCTTCATTCCAACGTTATTCTATCTATGGCAGTCCTGGACCCTAGATGCAAAAAAAAAAAAAAAAAGATCTCTACTGAGATGAAATGTGTTAGACGAATGATAGGAAACAGCATGAGAGATAAGATGAGAAATGAATAACAGAAAAACAATTTGGAACAACCCAAGCAATATAATTTATAATGAAACTATAGATAAAATGGTTTGGCTACGTGACAAGGCGGAAAGATCACAGCACAACGAGCCTTCAATAAACGTTGCGAGAACACCAGACCCAAGGGCCGAAGTCGAAAAAGATGGATTAACGGAATATTAGAAACACTTGGAAACGCAAAAGACAGCAAGGCAAATGATATCTCCCCCACGTTGGATCGAAGGCAAATGAGAAAGGAAAGAAGAAAATACATACATATACTGACTATAGCACATATTACCAGTGTTGATTGTTAATGCTATATGACATGTCAATGACAAACAATACTCTCAGAATGAGTGGGAGAATTTAATTTGAAAGACTTAACGGTGCTGAGGTCACTTTATAATAGCGGGCGCGACCATATCTCAAAATAAGATATAGGCAGGGTTGCCAGATATATTTTTGGATTTTAGGCCAAAAAGTGTTGAAAAAAAGCCAAATTAGGCCAAATAGTCAATTTAAAAGCCCAAAAAAAAGGCCAAACATTTCTGCTATACTCACATCACATGAAACTCTCCAGATCAAGATTATTAACGTCATCCGCATCAGAGCTACCTGATTCTACAGCATACAAATTCTCTGATGTAAATTCTTTGATCATTTTTGCTGATGGGATGAAGTCTTTACAACATTTGTTTGAAAGCAACAGTTCTGCTCTAATCCTGACAATAGAGTCAAGCAAATGCAGTTGCATCTTATTCCTTGCTTTTGTCTTCACTGACGTTACAATGGAGAAAATTCTTTCAACTATGGCATTGCTGCATGGGGTGATCAGACAAGTTAGGGCAAAGTTGGCTAACTCTTTGAATGACTGATGCTGATGTATGCAATCCAAAACTGTTCACTGTCAGTAGGAAGTCCATCTTTCTTAAACATGGTATCTTCTTTCCAATCAATCAATATAATTTTTCTGTATTGTTCTTCAATAGTGCTGATGTTACTTCCTGCTAGGTGTAAGAAGGGTAAGTCTGAAAACGTTGCTCTCAAAGCTTGATTTAAAATAATCCGTGGACTCAGCTTTGATAGATTTTGAAATATATTACTCGCCGAAGGAAGTCTACATGTTATTTGATTGAGAGCTTCCTCTAGCATACACATACATCTTTCTTTGACATTTTTAATTTCGTGATGAGCGTCAGTGTTGTTGTTCTTTTGCAGGAACGTATTACATTCTGTTAAAAATTTGATACCAAAATCAACTTGATTTATATCCTTTCTTTGTCCATTTGTATCATACAATCTGTTCTGAAGACTTGCCTTTTGTAAAAATAATTCTTGACACAGTTCATGAGGATCAGCTTTAGTTTGTTGAAAAAGGCCATTGAGTCTTTCAAATTCCTGCACAACGGGTGTTGCGAAAACAAAGAACAAGTAATTGTTATAATCTAACATCATGTCCTTTAACAATCGTGCTTTGTATTTTGTGTCAAACTTTGACTGGGCTAATTCAGTACTCATGAAATAAGCCTTTAGCTCTTCCAATTCATCAGAATATTAAACATAACTTTTCCTCGCACAAGCCATCGAGTAGCTGATGGTTTCTCAAAAGGCAGTGGAGCAGTTCTGGTTGACTCATATTCTGTAGGTGTATTCATCACTGTAAATAATTCTTTGTAGGCTTCTCGTCTTAGGCTACTGTGGGAAAACCATTGCGGTATTTCTGATAGTAAAAATCCTATATTTGACGGTAGCTTAGCTACTGCATAATAAATGCAAAGTGCCAAAGAATGACAAATACATTTCAGCTGTACACATGAAGGAGATACATTTCTTAATCTAGACCACACTGAGTTGTTACAGCCAACCATGTTTGACGCTCCATCTGATGCAAATCCAATGCAATTTGTGAGACTCTGGCCACATTTTTTTATTTCACCATCAATCAAATTAAATATGTTTTCTCCTGTTGCTTCTTGCACGGGAATTAGCCCAAGATACCCTGTTAGAATTTCCTGTTTTCTTTCACTGAAAAACCGAATTAAGATACACAAGTATTTTTGTGTGGAGACATCTGTAGATTCATCTAAAATGATGGCGTATTTCTTGTCCTGAAAGTCATGGATGAGATCCGTTTTTAGTGCTGGCGATATTATATTTTTTATTAAGCATGAACATTTAGTTCTGTGCAATTTGATGTTTCCTAATGTACTGCCCTGGCCATGTGCTGTCATAATTTCACTCAGATGGTCAATTGTGCGAATTGCACAGTGGCAGGTCATGCTTACAGCAATTTGGAGCTCTGCTGTTTTAACTTTATCGTTATTTTGTCTAGGACTTTGAGTGACACTAAGTTGTGTCTGACTATTTGATGGAACTCTCATCATGTGCTTAGATGATTTCTCATGATTTGAGATGTTTCCTCTTTTTGGTACAATCGTACACCGGCAGAGTTTACAATATGCTGCCTCTGATCCATCAGAAGCTTTCATGAGCCATGGGTATGTTTCTTCCCAAATACTATTGTACTTACGATTGCTATCATAAGATGCTTTCCATTTCTTTGATGAAGAAGCCATGAGTAACACAAGTAATATCTTTATCAAACACAGCGTAGACTAATGTAAATAATTAGTCGACTTGTTAAGCGCACGTCCTAGGCACACTCCTGTACGACGACTCACGACACGTTCGTTTTGTTTCAATTTTGAAAATGAACTATTTTGAAGAATATTCCTAGAATGAAACATTAAGAATTAAGACCTATGGATTCTGAAAGTGAAAGTAATTTGCAAAAGTGCGCCAAATTCTTATTAAAGTCAGATGATTTGATGCATTTTTGGAGCAAAATAATTATATTTTAAAGAACTTTTACTGAAATTGTGGTTTATACTTTTTTTTTACTACTGGTTTAGAAAAAAAAAGCCAGGAATAAGCCAAAAAACCCAAAAAAGCCAAAGAATTTCTTTAGGCCAAACAAAAACAAAAAAAAGCCAGATTTGTGGAATTTGGCCTAAAAAAAGCCAAATTGACAACCCTGGATATAGGCGTGGTTTAGAAAATACGAATTCGAAACTAAAAGTCAGCTTCGAAGAACCGGGTATTCCCCAGTGCAACGATTGGCTGCCTATTAAAAGTGTTCTCATGGTGATATGTTTGAAGATGGCAGTTCGTCTGGAGGAACCGGTTTTACAGGTATTTTACAATACTGACAATAGCCGTAGTTTCAGGAATGCAATGCTATTTATTACTCAGCAGGGAATAAATTCTTCTGAATGCTACACACATGCATTAGGTGTGGTGGCAGGAGAGTTGGTCGGACGAGAGCGACTAGATTACACACCTTTTCTTTTTAGAAAACTGAGGAACTTTAGCTTTGATCTTGAACTTATCAGTAGAAGAGAAAAGTGCCATACACTACACCAGTAAGTAAGTATCTTTTACAGTTACTGTAAGTCAGCAAGTACAAAACTTTAAATTTATGTGCGTTATGATTTACACAATCACATGATTTAGGACAAATAATTCTTACCTTTCTAAATTCTTTGGCATTTCCTTCATATAAAGTCAGCGTAACGGTAATGGTAATGGTAATTACTTTCTTCTTCTCTTTTCAGAAAAGTTTTCTTTCCCACTGGTACCGAAAAGGAATCGTAGTTACATCATTTGTCGTTTTTGCGCTGCTCGGACTGTCTGAATTAGTGATTTTCCTTTGTTGTTACATGTCTCTGTCGCTGCATCTATCCACCTTTTTCTGGGTCTTCCTCTTGGTCTTTTCCCACGCATTCATTCTCGAGAAGAACGCTCTTGATGGTGATTGGTAAGAAGGACTCATTCAATGGTAATTACTAATAACTTTTAATAACTACTTTACTTATAACTTAGAGACTAGACTAGTAGACTTAAGTCTAAGTAGGTGTAGTACTTATTACTAGTAGTACTACTGTAGTGAGTGAGAAGTAGTGTATGTAGTGCTAGTTTAGTAAAGTTCAATTAGTTGAGTTAGTGTATGGTATATTATCATATTATATATGATATGTTAATGTAATAAATCGATCTGATGAGGTAATCATGACAAGATCATATTCATATGGCATTATTTTTTGTTTTTTGGCACCATTCGTTATAAGACTACTAAGTACTGTTATAACTATTACTAGTTTGACTAAGACTAATACCACTAACTTCTATGCAAGTTTAATCATATAATTACTTATATTATTTACTGATTATAATGCTAAATTATTGAATGATGCAGATGAAAATATTATTTTTACATAATTATATAAAATAGTGAAATGAAGTTATTATTCTTATGTTACTAAAATATATTTTATGAACACAGTAAATAAAGTATAAAATGGTTTGGCCACGTGGCAAGGCAGAAAGATCAAAACACAAAACAACGAGCCTTCAACAATTGTTGTGAGAACACCAGACCCAAGGGTCGACCACGAAAAAGATGGATCTATGGAATATTAGAGGCACTAGGAAACGTAACAGCAGCAGAGGTGAACAGAAGAGCAAAAGACCGCAAATTATATCTCCCCTTGACGCTGAAAGGCAGATGAGGAAGGAAAGAAGAAGAAGTAAATTAAGTAAATACTCAAGATGAGAATGCGATGCTTCTCAAACATGATTATGCTGGCTTGTGTTCGCCGATGACTAAAGAAGTACACCTCTTCGTCATCCGCCCTTAAAGGGACATAAATGGGTGTGTCTGCGTTGTGTTGTGGTTTGCAGTATAACTGTTTTTTTTCACCTTTCGGCCCAACACATCTGACTTTAGCTCGAATCATGGTTATTAAATATATTACATATTAATTAACTTTAGATTATGATACCATAGTAAAATAACCGCATTCAAACAACAATTATTCCAAATTGAACAATTTGCTGTGTTCAAACATTGTCCCCTTCTGTGTACCTTACAAATGATCACTTCTGGTGACTCCGGAGTGTTGGATTTGTTTCCATTGATGTTGGATTTTTTCCCCCAATACAATCTCATATAATGCAACAACAAAAAAACTCGCAAATTTTCAAGAAATAGGATGATTTTCTTTTTTGTAAAAATTGTATGCTGTGACCAGGAAAATTTCCTTGGTTGTTGGCTGACATCAAGCAGCCCTTTGTAACTCGGCTAATGTAGAGAATAATGCTGTTAGGTAGCAGAACATACTGACAGACTTACAGCATCCATACCAATAGATTTTGTAACACAAACAACCCCTGTGGTCAAATTCAAATAATAAATCAACCTGAGACAGAAAATCCAAGTTCCCTTTGTCTCTCCTAGTGTAAATATACAGCTGTGTGTAAAAAAGTTAAAATAAAACACTATTTTAGAGTTCCTAATGTTACTATTAAGTGGTAGTAATTTTTCCTATGTTATCGTAAACACATCGGCCACAGATAGGCATCGTAATCTCAAGTTAAAACATCAATACAAGTCTTTTAATAACTATAACAAGAGTTCAACTTAAACGCTTTGTAATGAAACAAAGAGAAGAAAACACAGAATAATAATATTTATAAGATAATAACACAAAAACATTATTATTTAATTAGGCCTATGCTTAATTTTTCTTTTTTTCATACATACTTCCTCTCCAAACAGTAGAGTAGGACATTGAAAGCTATAATGAAACCATATTACAATCTGATAGTGTTAACTATATATAGTAATTTTGTTCAGGCGCAAAGCAAATCCATTTTCAAATTGTATGCACCCATTTTGCATCCATTTTTATTTCAAATTGTATGCTATCTATAACACATGAAATTTTCTAGAAATAAAAATAATACTTAAATATTAAAATTATTGGACAAGAAAATGTAACTATGGTAAAAGTAAATAAAGTTTGTTGTTTTACATTCAAGACTGTATTACCCTTTATAATTGACATTTTAAATTAAAAATGCATCTAATTTAGATAAATCAGTATTAAGGGTACTGTATAATCACTATACATTTCCTGTGTGTTACCGGGGCCTCATTATGAGGGAAGTAAAGAATAGTGGGCTTGAGATCAATCATGAAAAGACTAAAGTCATGACTAGTTTAATTCCAACAGGTGACAAAATATACATGGAAAACAAACCAGTAGAAGAGATCGATCACTTTATCTATCTTGGAAGTCACATTGATCGAGAAGGGGATACGAGCAAAGAAATTAAAATCAGAATAGCTAAAGCAGCAATGTCTTTCAGAAGCCTTGAAAAGTTGTGGAAATCAAAACTTATCAGCACAAACACAAAACTTAGGCTATTCAAATCAAATGTACTATCAACCCTTACGTATGCGTGTGAAAGCTGGAAAACAACAAGAGATATAGAAACAAAGTTGAACGCATTTGAAAATAAATGTCTAAGGAAAATACTTGGTATAGCATGGAACAAATTCAAAACAAATGAGGAAATTAGAGAAATCGCCAATCAACCACTAGTGTCTTCAGTAATAAAGAAAAGACGATGGTCATACGTTGGACATGTGATGAGAAGAGATAATAACCGAATAGCAAAGCAAGCCCTCATATGGGAAACAACAGGTAAAAGAAAAAGAGGAAGACCCAGGGAGACACTGAGAAGAACATTGATGAGAGAGGCAAGAGCAGCAGGAGTCGGCTCCCTCAATGAGATAGAACTGCTTGCACAGAACAGAGACAGATGGCGAGATTTGATAAAATATCTTTAAAAGAAAACTGCTAGAACAAAAAAATCCATATAGGAGAAGGTGTATCTTGGTCTACGCCCTATGGGCCGGTTACGGCTCGAAAGATCAATAGATAGAGATAGATAGAAAGAATAGTGACACTGTGACCTTCCAGGCATGTCGTAAGAGGCGACTAAGGAGGTTGATCGATGGCTTGGCAGGCTGTCATTGTAAAAAGTATTGTTATGGAAACAGCACCATATATTTTAGAGCAGTGATCTCTGCAATATGTGTCATTTTGGCACGCAAGGTTTCTGTTTTTGAGATTGTGGTTCTGCCCTATGTGCCGTCTTCGGCTCGAAAGGACGATAGATAGATAATCACTATATTGCTCATATGATATATATGTGTGTGTGTGTGCGTGTGTGCGGCGTGTGTGTGTGGTCATTATCATCATTGAGTGCCATCTCCGCAATGAAGGTTGGCCACCATGGAGCACCATCTGCTCTGTCTCTTGCTTTGATGGTGAGGGTTGTCATAGGCTGATTTGTCCATCTTTTGATGTTACTCGTCCATGTTAGTCTTGCTACCATATATATGGTGGTAGTAGTATGTTAAAGGTTAGAATTTTTGGCCTGATGGCTGATGAATTTTTATTTGAATAAAATTAATTTGTGTTAAATTTCAACTTAATACTCTACAGTGGATGCAGGTAAAAGATAAAATAAACACTGGTTTTCAAAATGGGGGAGGTTTTAATGGCAAAGGAAAAAAAAAATTGGCTTTCTCCTTACATAAAATTTCTATAGAATGGTATGGTGGAGTGAAGTTTAATACTTCACCACTGTATGACATATTTACAGGACATAATTTATTTTACTTTTGTGTGTAAGTGTTCATAATTCAATGTTCGCCCCCCCCCCCCCCCCCAATGAAGGTTCTTTTAGTATGTTCATATAGGGTATATATATATATATATATATATATATATATATGTCATAGGGATACCTGTGTTTTATGATATTTGGAGAATATTGTTTAAATGCTAATTAATATTTTTCTGCGACCCATGGCTCTCTTTTTTATTGTCTAGTATAAAACAACTTAGGGTAACTAATTTATTTAAGTACCAGGAGGAATGAAACTTTTATGTATTAATATAATAATGTTATCTTATATTTTTATTCCCAAATCTAAGTATGTAATCAAATTATAATCAGTTGTATTTATAATTTTTTTTGGAGCATTATGTTATGAAAATTGTGATGTATGATATTCTGATATGTTAATAATTCTAAAATTAAATTTATTTGACAACATATATGAAGACAGTTCCAGTCTTAGCATAGCTTATTATAAGAAATAAATTAGCATAACCATTTTACATAGTAAAACTCATTATAATATTCATTTACATATTCTATCTATCTATTGTCTTTTCGAGCCAAAGACGGCACATAGGGCAGAACCACAATCTCAAAAACAGAACCCTTGCGTGCCAAAGTGGCACATATTGCAGAGATCACTGCTCTAAATCTATGGCGTTGTTTCCATAACAATACTTTTTACAATGACAGCCTGCCAAGCCATCGATCAACCTCCTTAGTCGCCTCTTACGACATGCCTGGAAGGTCACAGTGTCACTATTCTTTACTTCCCTCATAATGAGGCCCTGGTAACACACAGGCTACATATTAGAGATAGCCAAAATATCAGATTTGTAAGAATACAAGTGTTTTTATTTTCATGCACAACACCAAATATTTGGTTGTAATGTCTATTTTTAGTTTACTTCTTTTTGAGCTAGTTAACATGTATTAATATGATATCATGTGTGTACTTTAAAGTTCATAATAGTGAGGTTATTGTTAAGTTCACTTATCAATCAACATGGACAAACCGTTACATCTAAGCTGCTCTTTGATGTGCTTGTAGTGAGTCAATATAGGATTGTGATACAGAATAGATCCAGTCACACCTTGAAGTTTGTGCAAAGGAAATAGAGTTTTATTGCCCATGTTATTTTGACAATCAGCATATTTTTGGGTGGGAGAAAAATAATAATAAATGAATATTATTATAGAGGGAAACTTGTGAGGCGATAATCAGCGAATCAATTCATAGGAAAAGGTATGTTTACAGCACTCGGAAAAAAATGATATAATCAACAACAGAAAAAAACAAAGAACAATATATGGACCGAAGCAGGATCGAACCCGTACTCAGTGGCACAGCGCCTTGCCATGAAAAGCCAAATGCTAGGGAACACTGCCACTCAGCTAATATATTTTTGGGTGACATGGTCACCACTATGCCAGTCCATCATTCTTTACAATAAAAAAAATCTATGATACCCAGACTGAGTTGTTAGTGTGGTCACTACTGATTACAAGGCTATGGGTTCAATTCCAAAATGTAACAACATTTTATTCAGGATCTAAAAATTTGTACCATATTTTGTTTCATGTAAGTAAGGGTGGCCAGGTATGACACCGACCACATCGTTAAAAAATATGTTTAAATGGGAGATTGTACTTGACCTTTAGTAGACCAGTTCACTTACCACTTCTACTGGTTTTCAGCAAAACAGCATCCAGCATAAGACACTAATATTTTTACAATACCATTGACTTATCATGATTGCTTGCTACCAACAGTATGTCAAGAAATGAAGGCAGAAGTAAAACAGAATTATGGAAAATTTGACAAATTATAGGAAGATAATTGATAGATTTACAGATTTTCCTTCAGAAAAAGGTCTCATTAACACAAAATAACACTATTATTACTAACAATATTATTTTTAAAAATTTGTAATAAAAGTACACTACATCTGTAATATGCAAGCAACAATAATTTTATTAGTGAGTAAATCTGTATAATTTCCTGAATGATTAATATCAACTAAATACGCCCCACAAACTCCTCATGAATGTAATCCTATCTCTGCGTTTGATGAAGCTGATTGTAATCTTTACTTTGGATCAACAAACACTCCAGCAGACTATTTAGCTAGTGGACTATGGACAAGTTAACAGATTGCAGTATATTGCAATTTCAGTTATTCACTTCTTACTTTTTTATACATGTGTTGTGTATTTTTCCTTATTCTCTTGTAATTTGTGCTGCTCTTTTAAATCAAATACGAGTGTGTCAATTTAACACACCATCATCTCTCATTCACTATAAGGTTGAAGATTAAAATATTGGCAATAGAAAATCAGAATGTTTAGTCATGTTTAAGTGGATCTTTAGACACAAATACTAAATGTCATAGTTCTGTTCATTTAGAAATGACATGCAAACTTATGAAAAACCATGTAATATGTTTATGCATTAGGCACATCAGTGCCATAATTTCTGAATGCTATTTATAATAATAAAATGCAAGTATTATGCATTACATAAAGTAGTAGAGCTCTAGAGAATGCTATATTCATAATGTGAAAGTTTTGTGGAATAATATACATCCTTTATGCTCTCTCTTCAGAAACTGAAATATAAATTTGTATTTTGAATTCTAAAATATTACTCAATTTTCTGAGAATGGCTAGTAAAGTCTGAAAGTTGATCTAGGCTAGAAGTTGGAGAAAAATAAAATTTGGATAAGTAATTTGACGACATATGGTTTTGATAAAAATAGAAAAATAAAGAGAGCAGGCTTTGAAAAAATTGTGATAAATCAAAACAAAATTGATTGAAAATAATGTAAAAAGTAAAAAGGAGCTACAAGTACCTATTGCATCCAATTTTTTTTTTGCATTTTGTATTAGTATGAGGATGATGCATATAATATGTTTTTTTTTTGTTTGTTGTCATCTGAGATGTTCTCATTTTTTATCCACCTCAACCATGTCCACTTTTTGTCCCCTTTCTCAAATATAATGCATCCAGAACTATTTTGTGTTTGTCTCATGAATTTTGTTGAATGTAGTTGTTTGTTATTTCTCAATGACTTTGTAACTAAATAGCGTTTGAATATTGTATTATGGATTTGTTGTATCTTTTGCCACAAGTTGTTTAAGATCATGGAAATTGTGTTTGTCACCAGTAACTTTATGATTATGTTCCTTTATATTCCTGACTTTCTATTTTCTTTCTTAACTTGGTTAGCTCTAATAGTTTCATTGATTTTCTTTGGTATTCTCTTCTCTAATTAGCACTGTCTTCTTTTTCTCTTCTTTGGGATGCTTATCTATCTAACTCCACCATCTGCCCATTGTCTCTCTTTGCATATTTGAGTAGTTTGTGATTGCTGCTTCCATTTAACCTAAACTATACAATTTTTGATATGCAAGTTGCATAATATCATGACAATATTGATATTACTTGTTCTACTGTTCTCAAGCATTCAGATTTATACACCAGGACTGAAAGTACACAGCTCCTTTATACTTTATACTTTTAGCCTGGTCTTTGTGTTGTACTAAGTAGTATGTTGTTCACATCAGCAAATGCTATTCTGACCATACTCATCTTTTTGTAAAATTTATTTGTTGTTACATTGCTCCCAAAGTTGGAGAATATATTTGCAGTTAAAACTCTGGATTCTCTGTTTTTTTTACTGGTGAAAGATTTCTTAAATTTAGTGTTGTTAAACACTAAGTGTTTAATAATATATATATATATATATATATATATATATATATATATATATATATATATATATATAATATATATATATATATATATATATATATATATATCCTTTGGTGTAAAATATATCAGTCAAAAATAGTTGATGTCCAGGCAAAATTATTAAACAGTTAAAAGAATCTATCCATGGCAAAGACAGATGTGTTGAGCTGAAAGATGCAGATAACACGACTTGTTGTAAATGTGTGGGTAAATGCATCTATACCCACTTAACAGGAAAAGACTGAAAAGGAAGAGAACTCCAACTCATTTACTGTCTTTGTGTAATCTGCAGTTTTTTTTTTTCTATGTGTTGGTATACTAGCCAATCAACCACAGAGGCTCCTTGAAGTGATATTAGGGTAGTCTAGAGGTACAGCCTCTGAAGACAGGAAGGAGCTGGGTTCAAAGTCTACCACGGGCAGAGATGATTATGGAAAAAATTAATCTGTGTTTTCTTTGTGGCTTTTATCCTCCCCTGGTCTCAGGGTAGTGAGATCTGATGTCTAATTGTCTCGATAATGGCAAAAAAAAACAGGAGGTCCCATGTGCACTTGTGCACATTAAAGAACTCTTGACTGTTAAATTAAAAAAAGAGTAGATCATAAGTTTGGCCACTGTCCAGACAAAATTGTCAGCAAAAAATCTACCCACACATTTCATTTAATCTCACTCAGGTCATGCTATGCAGTGTATGTATGTGGGTCAGGGTTCTCCTTGGACATCCATGAAGGGGATATTGGGGAACCTCTGGATTTGTTCACTGTGCTGTGATCATAACACAAACAAACAATAATAGTTTCTAACTGGCAGTTCATTATGCCACAGCATGATAGGGAGTAGGGAGTAATTGTTTCAGTGTATGACAAAGTAGTGATGATTAATGCAAGGAATTGGTCAAAGGCAGATGAATCTGGAGTTTCCTAGAAGCTTAACTGTCACATTGCTTTTTATAGTAAAAATACAGACCTACATATACATTTCACAATATTCAATTGAAGGCTTCCCCAGTATAACATATTAAACGTTAGCTCATCATAGTCCAATAAATTATATATATAATGTTCAGTATTTAAGCAATGCTTTTGAAACAAGCAACATTTAATCTACTAAATATATATCATGAATAGTCATCACATGTTTAATTGTTGGTTTAATAAATGAAAGGACAAATTTGTATTCTTTTAATTGAAACTGTACATATCTTCTTCTTTGTGTTCACCAGTTAACTGACCATGGATGCATTGTCACTAATTTATGTCAAAGCAACGATATCTGCATCTTTTGACCTGACACATCTGTCTTCGTCATGAGCAGATTTGCTTAACAATTTTTGCCTGGGCAGCTGCCATTTATGATCTACTCTTTTAGACTTTTAACTGCCAAGAGTTTTTAACATGTGCAAGTGGAATTTTTTTTTTTTTTTTTTTTTTTTTTTTTTTTAACATGTGCAAGTGGAAATGGTGAGATAGAACTGCTTGCACAGAACAGAGACAGATGGCGAGATTTGATAAAATATCTTTAAAAGAAAACTGCTAGAACAAAAATTCATATAGGAGAAGGTGTATCTTGGTCTACGCCCTATGGGCCGGTTACGGCTCGAAAGGTCAATAGATAGATAGAAGTGGAAATGGGACCTCGTGATTTTTGCCATTATCCAAGAGGGCTGGACATCGAATCTTACTACCCAGAGGCCAGGGGATGGTAGTACCATGAAGAATCCACATATTTAAAATGCACAATTTTCACTGCCTGTGACAGGATTCAAACCAGGACCTTCCTGTCCAGAGGTAGACATCCCACCAGAGGACTCAGTCCTCCATATAACATCAACATTAAACAGACATAATTGATAATGACTTTCTCACATCTCCATCTCCCACACCACCACCACCAGCACCTATCTTAGACAACCTAAGTCAGGCGTGCAAAACCAAATCTGGCAACACTATGACAAAATCATTATCAAAGCCTGGTCTAGTCTGTGCCTGCTTTCTGGACAAACTGGCAGAACAGGTTTTCATGAAAGGGCTTGGACCTTAGTAATATTATCTGAATGAACTACGCATGAAAAGATAGGAGGGGCAGGTCATGGGTTAATATCTCACGCATAATAAATGTGTTTCTTATCAGATGAATGTTGAAATATCCTTCCTCTATCTCACCAAAGTATGTTTCATGTAATCCAACTTTTTAATGGCAGAACAGATAGTAAAACATTAGTAAATTAGTAGATTATTTTATGTGGAGCAAGACTTTGAATTCCCCAAATACTTTTACATCAAAATTAATAGTGACTTCTATATATTATTTGATATTGACTAATACCCTGACAAAGAGGGAATTATGAGTGCTCAAATTTATGCTAATATAATTAATGAAAAGTAGAAAGTAAGAAACAAAGTGTTTCTAGAAAAAAAAATTAAATATATTTCAAGTTTAAGACTGCACAACGTTTAGGTTCTATATGACACAAAACACTGAGATACCACATACTCTTTAGGTTCTATATGACACAAAACACCGAGATACCACACACTCTTTAGGTTCTATATGACACAAAAAACTGAGATACCACACTCTCTTTAGTGTTCTATATGGCACAAAACACTGAGATACCACACACTCTTTAGGTTCTATATGACACAAAACACTGAGATACCACACACTCTTTAGGTTCTATATGACACAAAACACTGAGATACCACACACTCTTTAGGTTCTATATGACACAAAAAACTGAGATACCACTCTCTCTTTAGGGTTCTATATGGCACAAAACACTGAGATACCACACACTCTTTAGGTTCTATATGACACAAAACACTGAGATACCACACACTCTTTAGGTTCTATATGACACAAAACACTGAGATACCACACACTCTTTAGGTTCTATATGACACAAAACACTGAGATACCACACACTCTTTAGGTTCTATATGACACAAAATACTGAGATACCACACACTCTTTAGGTTCCATATGATACAAAACACTGAGATACCACACACTCTGCAAGTTAAGATTGTTAGGTTGTCAGATCAGTGTGATTGTAACAGTGATAAATTATTATTTGATGGAAAATGTTTAAAATTTGAAACAACAAAGAAAACATACAGTTTTGTTCAAGTATGGCTATCGGTAGTGTCAGTTAGAGACAATATTCTGAATATGTGCTGTGTTATGTTTATGATTTATGTACCCAAACTGTAGAGAATGTAAGCGGAAAAATAAGAAATCACACTTCATTAATATTGAGTTATTTGTGGGTCATCATCATTGCACTCTAAACATGTCCCCTCCTCAGCTAGTCCTGCAGTGTTCAGCGACTGACAACTCAAGTTCTGTGTTGGTAGATAAGTCTTCTTACATGCCCACAAAGTTTCTCACTTCATTAATATATTTACTCTTTATCTAGGTTTTATTTAATTAAAAAATTTCATGCCGTGGTCATTGTACTTAGACAATGAATATCTGATGCATGAACTCTGTAGAGTCTATAAAATCCATAGGAAAATTCCAGAAATTATTTCAATAATTTCTTTGATATTATGAGTGTTACTTTAAAAAAATTTAACCTAGACATTTGCATACAACTATCTCTTTTCAATTTTCAGCCACCAGGGTATTTTTTAATGTGTTATTCTTTAACATTGGAAATATGTTTTTTGGTTGTTCTCCATCTCACCTGCTTTGAATTAAGGGATTGTTGAAAACCACATTGTTCCATGTTTCGAGCTTGGAACTTTTGAATGTGGGGCCCTAACCTTAATGCTGTGGCCACTACCAAAAATACTAAAATACCAACAGATACAAACAAGAAGAAATATAACTGTAATGTTAAACTGTGTCTTCTTTTTATAATGTATGAAAAAAAAACCCAACTAAAATATGAAAATGTAAAAAAGAATAATAAATCACATTGCAGGGTTAATGATCAACTCTATTAAATTCTTATACCTTGTTAAATATTCTTATACCTTGTTAAGGAAATGAAAATTAAATTGAAATGGCTATTGAACTTAACAGTGTAATATTGATATTTTTTGATCACATGAAATGTCAAAATAGCCTTTAAAGATCAATATGAAGAGTATAAAATTCCTGGAATGTAGAGAGCAGGACTAACTTTTTTACTAGAAGATGGTGGGCCCCAGGTACCAAAGACAGCTCACAGACTAATTGGGCTTAGGCAGGAAAGAGTTCAACAGCTGGAAATATGCAGATTTAGAGTTAAATGCACAGCATTCTCAACCGAACAGCTATCTCTGATTTTTTTTTTTTTTTTTCGCAGGAGAAGATTCTGTTAATCCTTGGCCAACATGGGTTGGACGGGGGTCTTTACCCCACTTGGACTTTTTGTCTTTACTCTTTCATTGGTGGCACTTCAAGCTCAGGACATCAATGATCCAATCCCAATTGAAAAGGATCGTAAGTCATATTTTTTGCAGCAAATGTAACATTCAGTCTTTTGTACTGGTGTTGTGTGCGTGTGAATGAAATGATGAAATGGAATTTCTCTATTTACAACTAGTGATTTGCCTATTTATATGTGTGTCTAGAGAAACCTAAAACAAGCTCAGCTTTATTTGTATTCTTGTTCCCCTTTGTTAAAATATTCTGCTTGGTTTTAACAAAAATCTGGTGTGGTATTTACCAGTGGAAACTGTGATGACAAAGAGACAAACTCTCTGTTTTATGAGCAAAATTACTTCTCTGTGGTCTCTTCCTGCCATAGACATTGAAGCAATCACTCTTTGTGTTGTTTGAAAGCAATACATTTTTCTGTTTGAAGTTAGATTCAATAATTTCTTCTATCCTCATGAGTTATGAAATTATGATGTTAGAGGACCAGGTGATTTGGGTTTCATTCCTAATTGTGGCAAACTTTTCAGAATTAGTACCAGAGGGGAAATGTGATGATCTTTCTTGATACTGACAGTATCACCCGCAAATGTCCTGATAGTCATTAAGATATTAGATATTAATACTGTATTTTCCAAATGACACAAGGTATGATGTGTACCCTAATTTATTGATTGGTTGTAGTCTTATATTAGAATATTTTATATAGTATGATAGCTACTTCTGTGCAGTTGGCATGGATGGATTCACTATGTGAATGGTTCTAGATTGAAACGGGAGAAACTAGAATGTATTTTATCTCCTTTGCTTGGAATATGTCATAACTTCATAATGCAGAAATGTGTTTAGGTAACACAGAATTTAAATGAACACATGTGATTCATTTAGAAGACATTGATTTTGTGGATAACATAATTTTTATTAGTGGCAACATAGAGCACATACTACAAGACTGTTTGCTCACAACACCCTAGGAACCAAAAATAAAATACCCTGCATGACAAACCACGGGGAACTGGTGAAGACCTTAAATGAATTGTCCTGATTGTGACCCATGTTGGTCAAGGCATTTAATGCTTAGCAAAAGTTGATCGCTGAAGAAGAGAGAATAGTTAGAAAAAGAAAGGGTGTGAAAGCAATGCATACAAAAATCAGATGCCTTGTCTTCAGTGATTGATTTCATTCTGTGTCTTCAGTGATTGATTTCATTCTGTGGTTCAGTGATTGATTTCATTCTGTGGCTTCAGTGATTGATTTCATTCTTTGGCTTCAGTGATTGATTTCATTCTGAGGCTTCAGTGCCCTCATGTTTTAATTCTGGCAAGCCTATTTGGAATTAGTGATTTATCCACTTGTATACTGAGTATTAAAATTATTTGTAGGCTATTATCATTGCTCTCCGAACATGTCCATAGGTGCTCATATTCCCTCCTCAGCATGTCCCGCAGCATTCAGCGACTAATGACTCCAGCTCTGAGGCGATTGACAAGTCCTCTTATGCGCCTATGAAGGCTCTTGTTTTCTGGCTGTACTTATCTTTACTATCATCTCTCATCCGAAGGACTCATGTCACTTGTACATTAGGCAACTAATGACACATTTGACTTAGATGAAATCTTAGCGAGCAGCTGGAGAAGATAGTTGCCAGGAAGATTGGCTGTTACCTTAAAAATTGATGTCTTGTTCCATCCATGCTTGGTGGCTACCATCTTGGTAGACACATCATGGGTAATGTTGCTGTTTTTGTCCATGATGTATATGAGGACATTGAGACATGTGCTGTTGCAATCATCTTGAAGACACATACAGCAGGGTACCCTTCAATTTTTTAATGGCTCATCTGCATATGTCTGGTTAAGTTCGATCCTCTTTAACTGGAGAGCAGCAGCCCTTTTCCAGTGGAAGGTGGTTTTCAGTGCACTACATGGGCTTCTGAATCAACAACTATAGTAGCATCTGTCAATCATTGTTGATTTTGCAGCGCCCCTAGAAATGTTATTTTTTTCTTTTCTTTTGCAGTGTATCTCTTTTTCTATGAATCTGTGTATTCTTGTTTGAGTTGGAGCTCTAGAGTGTGTTTCCAAAGATTGCCATCTGCAGCTATTTCTTCACAGGCTGCAGGGTTTATGTTCAGAGTCTTCATGACAGTTTACACTCATCTACAAATTGAAGTTATGGGCGCCCCCTAGTTCTTTGCCATCTGCTTGTTGCCCATAGAGTATATCTTTTGGTATGTGGCCATCTATCATACTGTGTATGTGGCCAAGCCAGTATAATCTACATTGTTTGAGCAGCATGTTTATATTCAGGAGGACTGTAGGAATTTGAAGGAATTTATTGGTCTGTTTTTGTTTTTAAGTCCAAGATTTGTTCATTGTTTCCAGCCGTAAAAAAATTGTAATCACATTTGGTTCTTTCCATATTAGTGGAAGTTGACTTTCCCTATAACTTACATCGAAGATGGCAAATAAGATATTACCTTTGATTTTTATCGGTTTAATAATTTCATTTATGATTCATTTTAAATTGCCCTATCAAGTCATCCATTTCTTGCATTGTGAATTGTGTTTTATTTCATTTACCACATTTGAGATTGGCATTGTCCATATGGCATCACCTAAAAAATGTGCCATGGTCATGAAAAATATGGTCACTAACACTATATTCCCCATACGACTAGCAAGGTGTGGAGGGAACCTTTACTTTACATTTGAGATTTGCACCTTTACATAGTAATAACTGTCTATGCCTTGCTCTTCCTAATTAGTATTATATTTAACTTCATCTTCTACCTTTCAACTCCCTGTGGAGCATAGGTCTTCAACAAACAACTTCCACTTCAACAAACAACTTCCAAGCCATTCTGTTTCTTTCCTTTCTTTTAAAATCATTCCATGTCTTCCCCATCATTTTCATCGATGTTTCCGCCTGTCTTCTCTGAGAATTTTGGTCTTCTCTGCCTCTGCCCCTGAGGATTTATATTTAACTTGCAATTATATTTTTTAAAAAAAGTTGCTACCATTTTTTAATTTTATCAGTTCTCAACTTTCCTCAGTGTAATGCAAGATGATCAGTCTTCTTCATTGCCCATTGATTTAGCAAAGTTTTGAGTTTTATTTCATTTTTAGAATTTATCCACGTAGATTTATACAGATGGGTATTTTTCTTTAATTTTACTTGATGCCTGTCATTCATTTGAAAGATATAAATAGTAAGATTACTGGAAGGTATGTTACAACCTCTTCCCCAATAAGAAACATAATAATTTGCAGAAGCCATAATCTCAGATGAATATATTATAAGATTTTCAGAAAGTTGGCAAAGTGCTAAACCAAAGTTTACAAATGAAACAGTTTCCGTTGTTAAGTTGATGGTTAATTTATCACTTGGTTTTGTCAGCTAATATAAAATAATAATTTTATTTCTTTTACAGCTTGCACTAAGTCATTTTTGTTTGTTTCTGTTCCACAGCTTGCACTAGTGGTATCACCGTCAATATCACATTCCCGGAAAAAGACCCTCCTGGAATACCTGATCGTGAGTTGTAACATGAGATTGTCGGCCTACTATGGCAGTAAAATGTTAATCTATAACATGTTTTTGTCGTCTATGCAAATTTGTTCAAATTCAATTAAAATATCAAGGTATTCAAATAAAATGCATCTAAATTGCATTTTTGTTTGTTTGCTTTCATCCTGTCATTAAAGGATTAGGCAAAACTCTTCATCACCTGCTTTATAGTGGGTGTAGATACTCAGTAGAACTGTGATATTTATGGCTTTTGGCAGTGGGATCTGGATAGTGTTCATCTATTCTGACGCAAACAGTCAGCTTTGAGCTGCTGATTGTTTTCAGCATTTTTCGTGACATGCGTCTTTGACCCCAAATTTTTCTGGGAGGTCAACCACCATCTCCCAATCGTTTGCTACATCCAGGATCGCTGAGTTGTTCCAGTTGTTCTGCTTGGTGCGTGTGGACTGTCACGCTCTCAAAAAGTAGGTGTTCGTTGTAGCTGGTCGAACTTTAATGTTGGCCTTCATCCACGGTGGCAGCCAGTTCATGCAGCACTTTGTTGTGTCGCCATGTGTACCACCCTTGGCCTGGTGCTGTCTTGCATGAGGAAAGAACAAGCTCCATCATCTGTATTCCATTGCAAAGAGGACATCGATTGTCATCTGCCTTTCCCCACTTCACAAGGTTGCAGGCTGATGGTAGAAGGTCGTACATCAATGTTATATCTCCACCTTCCGTAAGCGTTCTCCATCATGTTATATCTCCACCTTCCGTAAGAGTTCTCCATCATGTTATATCTCCACCTTCAGTAAGAGTTCTCCATCATATTATATCTCCACCTTCAGTAAGAGTTCTCCATTATGTTATATCTCCACCTTCAGTAAGAGTTCTCCATCATGTTATATCTCCACCTTCCGTAAGCGTTCTCCATCATGTTATATCTCCACCTTCAGTAAGAGTTCTCCATCATGTTATACCTCCACCTTCCGTAAGCGTTCTCCATCATGTTATATCTCCACCTTCAGTAAGAGACTCCATCATGTTATATCTCCACCTTCCATAAGCGTTCTCCATCATGTTATATCTCCACCTTCAGTAAGAGTTCTCCATCATGTTATATCTCCACCTTCCATAAGCGTTCTCCATCATGTTATATCTCCACCTTCAGTAAGAGTTCTCCATCATGTTATATCTCCACCTTCCATAAGCGTTCTCCATCATATTATATCTCCACCTTCAGTAAGAGTTCTCCATTATGTTATATCTCCACCTTCCGTAAGCGTTCTCCATCATGTTATATCTCCACCTTCAGTAAGAGACTCCATCATGTTATATCTCCACCTTCCATAAGCGTTCTCCATCATGTTACATCTCCACCTTCAGTAAGAATTCTCCACCATGTTATACTCCCCCACTTTCAGCAAGAGTTATCTTTTCCTGTTTGACTCCATCACCTTCAACAAGACTTTATTTTGAAAATTTACCAAACACCATCTACATTCTCAATAATATATCCTAAACCTGCTGAGCATTTTTCAAACTACAACTGTATTTATTGACTTCATTATAGCCTCTTTCAGAAGAATATCAGACAGAACTGATTATGATGTTACAATCACTCAAGAGGACCCAGATAAGGATAAAAATCCAGATTACAACTACACTGACTACTTTACTGCACCATTTTACAACACAATACTTCGTTCTCATGTTATCCAAAATAAGAAAGGAATAGATCGAGATGTAAGTAAGAACAGGTGGCTTTTTATATCATGAGTGCAAAATAAGCATTATTCTTGATAGGGGAGATAATGCTTGTGTTTAAATCTGTTTTCATTACTAGATACTTGACATTTTTGTATTCTTCACCATTATCACCTGTAATTAGTGTCTTAGATGTTTCTGAGGATGATGATCATTATTATTATAAATTGCATTAGTATCTTAAATGTTTGCTATCTTCATTTTCTTTATCATTTTTATAAACTGAATTAGTATCTTAGCTATTTCTAATCAAGATCATTATTATAAAAGTGCATTTGTGTCTTATATGTTTGTTATCTTCATTATCTTTATCATTTTTATAAACTGAATTAGTATCTTAGATATTTCTAATCAAGATCATTATTATAAACTGCATTTGTGTCTTATATGTTTGTTATCTTCATTATCATCTGTTATTTGGATATTATATGTTTGTTATCATCATCTGTTATTAGTATCTTAAATATTTGTCATCATCATTGTCATCATTATCAACTCCAACTGAAATTACTGTCTTTAATGTTTGCCACCATCATCATCAGTAATTAGTATCTTAAATATTTGTCTTTATCATTTTCATTGTCATTTCTAACTGAAATTACTGTCTTTAATGTTTACCATCTTCATCAGTAATTAGTATCTTAAATATATGTCTTCAGAATCTGTAATTAGTATCTTAAATACTTATTATCAACTTCTGTAATTAGTATCTTAAATACTTATCATCAACATCTGTAATTAGTTTCTTAACTCCTTTCAATAATGAAGGTTTCCGTCAATGCAATGGAAGAGTTTTCAGAGACAAAATTTTGTATGGTCGTTATGGTTTTAAATATCAATTTACGTGCATCATATTTATCTTACACATAACATATTATATATAGATTTTTAGATAATTGAACCAGCAATTAGATTTCAGCAATGCCAAGATGATACAAGACATGCAAAAAAAGAATAATTGGAGATAAATGACCAAACAACAAAAACTGTTAACAAAAAAAAATGAAAACCAAAATTGCCAACTTACTATCATATTGATCTTGTCATAGTAATCCACAATGAATTATTTTGTGAAAAAAAAACAAAAAACATTGAGCCATATGTCTTCAAGCTGCCAGGAAAGTTTTGTTGATGGAGCGTAAAAATAACTTATCTTTTGCCATCCACAATCACAACTGAAAAAATTAAATTTTATCTCTTTGGGGAAAAAAAATCATAATATACACAATATTTACACTTTTTACAATTACACAAAAAGTACAACTGTTATTCTCCATAAAACAATATTGAAATGCATTGAATCATCCATTTTGAGGCAGGAGGAATGTAATCCTCATAATTGTCAATATCCAACATGAGACTAATTTTTTGTGACTGAAGGAATGTAATCCTCATCACTGTCAATATCCAACATGAGACTCTCATTTTTTTGAGGCAGGAGGAATGTAATCCTCATCACTGTCAATATCCAACATGAGACTCTCATTTTTTGAGGCTGGAGGAATGTAATCCTCATCACTGTCAATATCCAACATGAGACTCTCATTTTTTGAGGCTGGAGGAATGTAATCCTCATCACTGTCAATATCCAACATGAGACTCATTTTTTGAGGCTGGAGGAATGTAATCCTCATCACTGTCAATATCCAACATGAAACTCTCATTTTTTGAGGCAGGAGGAATGTAATCCTCATCAGTGTCAATATCCAACATGAGACTCTCATTTTCTGTGACTGGAGGAATGTAATCCTCATCACTGTCAATATCCAACATGAGACTCTCATTTTTTGAGGCTAGAGGAATGTAATCCTCATCACTGTCAATATTCAACATGAGACTCTCATTTTTTGAGGCTGGAGGAATGTAATCCTCATCACTGTCAATATTCAACATGAGACTCTCATTTTTTGAGGCTGGAGGAATGTAATCCTCATCACTGTCAATATTCAACATGAGACTAATTTTTTGTGACTGGAGGAATGTAATCCTCATCACTGTCAATATCCAACATGAGACTCTCATTTTTTGTGACTGGAGGAATGTAATCCTCATCACTGTCAATATCCAACATGAGACTCTCATTTTTTGAGGCTGGAGGAATGTAATCCTCATAACTGTCAATATCCAACATGAGACTCTCATTTTTTGAGGCTGGATGAATGTAATCCTCATCACTATCAATATCCAACATGAGACTCTCATTTTTTGAGGCAGGAGGAATGTAATCCTCATCACTGTCAATATCCAACATGAGACTCTCATTTATTTAGGCTGGAGGAATGTAATCCTCATCACTGTCAATATCCAACATGAGACTCTCTTTTTTGAGGCTGGAGGAATGTAATCCTCATCACAGTCAATATCCAACATGAGACTCTCATTTTTTGTGACCGGAGAAATGTAATCCTCATCACTGTCAATATCCAACATGAGACTCTCATTTTTTGAGCCTGGAGGAATGTAATCCTCATCACTGTCAATATCCAACATGAGACTCTCATTTTTTGAGGCTGGAGGAATGTAATCCTCATCACTGTCAATATCCAACATGAGACTCTCATTTTTTGAGGCTGGAGGAATGTAATCCTCATCACTGTCAATATCCAACATGAGACTCTCATTTTTTGAGCCTGGAGGAATGTAATCCTCATCACTGTCAATATCCAACATGAGACTCTCATTTTTTGAGGCTGGAGGAATGTAATCCTCATCACTGTCAATATCCAACATGAGACTCTCATTTTTTGAGGCTGTAGGAATGTAATCCTCATCACTGTCAATATCCAACATGAGACTCTCATTTTTTGTGACTGGAGGAATGTAATCCTCATCACTGTCAATTTCCAACATGAGACTAATTTTTTTGTGACCGGAGAAATGTAATCCTCATCACTGTCAATATCCAACATGAGACTCTCATTTTTTGAGGCTGGAGGAATGTAATCCTCATCACTGTCAATATCCAACATGAGACTCTCATTTTATGAGGCTGGAGGAATGTAATCCTCATCACTGTCAATATCCAACATGAGACTCTTATTTTTTGAGGCAGGAGGAATGTAATCCTCATCACTGTCAATATCCAACATGAGACTCTCATTTTTTGGGGCTGGAGGAATGTAATCCTCATCACTGTCAATATCCAACATGAGACTCTCATTTTTTGTGACTGGGGGAATGTAATCCTCATCACTGTCAATATCCAACATGAGACTCTCATTTTTTGAGGCTGGAGGAATGTAATCCTCATCACTGTCAATATTCAACATGAGACTAATTTTTTGTGACTGGAGGAATGTAATCCTCATCACTGTCAATATCCAACATGAGACTCTCATTTTTTGTGACTGGAGGAATGTAATCCTCATCACTGTCAATATCCAACATGAGACTAATTTTTTGTGACTGGGGGAATGTAATCCTCATCACTGTCAATATCCAACATGAGACTCTCATTTTTTGAGGCTGGAGGAATGTAATCCTCATCACTGTCAATATTCAACATGAGACTAATTTTTTGTGACTGGAGGAATGTAATCCTCATCACTGTCAATATCCAACATGAGACTCTCATTTTTTGTGACTGGAGGAATGTAATCCTCATCACTGTCAATATCCAACATGAGACTCTCATTTTTTGTGACTGGAGGAATGTAATCCTCATAACTGTCAATATCCAACATGAGACTCTCATTTTTTGAGGCTGGAGGAATGTAATCCTCATCACTGTCAATATCCAACATGAGACTCTCATTTTTTGAGGCAGGAGGAATGTAATCCTCATCACTGTCAATATCCAACATGAGACTCTCATTTTTTGAGGCTGGAGGAATGTAATCCTCATCACTGTCAATATCCAACATGAGACTCTCATTTTTTGAGGCTGGAGGAATGTAATCCTCATCACAGTCAATATCCAACATGAGACTCTCATTTTTTGTGACCGGAGAAATGTAATCCTCATCACTGTCAATATCCAACATGCTACTCTCATTTTTTGAGGCTGGAGGAATGTAATCCTCATCACTGTCAATATCCAACATGAGACTCTCATTTTTTGAGGCTGGAGGAATGTAATCCTCATCACTGTCAATATCCAACATGAGACTCTCATTTTTTGAGGCTGGAGGAATGTAATCCTCATCACTGTCAATATCCAACATGAGACTCATTTTTTGAGGCTGGAGGAATGTAATCCTCATCACTGTCAATATCCAACATGAGACTCTCATTTTTTGAGGCTGTAGGAATGTAATCCTCATCACTGTCAATATCCAACATGAGACTCTCATTTTTTGAAGCTGTAGGAATGTAATCCTCATCACTGTCAATATCCAACATGAGACTCTCATTTTTTGAGGCTGGAGGAATGTAATCCTCATCACTGTCAATATCCAACATGAGACTCTCATTTTTTGTGACTGGGGGAATGTAATCCTCATCACTGTCAATATCCAACATGAGACTCTCATTTTTTGAGGCTGGAGGAATGTAATCCTCATCACTGTCAATATTCAACATGAGACTAATTTTTTGTGACTGGAGGAATGTAATCCTCATCACTGTCAATATCCAACATGAGACTCTCATTTTTTGAGGCTGGAGGAATGTAATCCTCATCACTGTCAATATCCAACATGAGACTAATTTTTTGTGACTGAGGGAATGTAATCCTCATCACTGTCAATATCCAACATGAGACTCTCATTTTTTGAGGCTGGAGGAATGTAATCCTCATCACTGTCAATATCCAACGTGAGACTCTCATTTTCTGTGACTGGAGGAATGTAATCCTCATCACTGTCAATATCCAACATGAGACTCTCATTTTTTGAGGCTAGAGGAATGTAATCCTCATCACTGTCAATATTCAACATGAGACTCTCATTTTTTGAGGCTGGAGGAATGTAATCCTCATCACTGTCAATATTCAACATGAGACTAATTTTTTGTGACTGGAGGAATGTAATCCTCATCACTGTCAATATCCAACATGAGACTCTCATTTTTTGTGACTGGAGGAATGTAATCCTCATCACTGTCAATATCCAACACGAGACTAATTTTTTGTGACTGGAGGAATGTAATCCTCATCACTGTCAATATCCAACATGAGACTCTCATTTTTTGAGGCTGGAGGAATGTAATCCTCATCACTGTCAATATTCAACATGAGACTAATTTTTTGTGACTGGAGGAATGTAATCCTCATCACTGTCAATATCCAACATGAGACTCTCATTTTTTGTGACTGGAGGAATGTAATCCTCATCACTGTCAATATCCAACATGAGACTCTCATTTTTTGTGACTGGAGGAATGTAATCCTCATCACTGTCAATATCCAACATGAGACTAATTTTTTGTGACTGGAGGAATGTAATCCTCATCACTGTCAATATCCAACATGAGACTCTCATTTTCATCTACTAAATCCAGAACTGGGTCACTCAAAACACCGTCACCATTGTTGTTATAAAAACTGTCCGAACTATCATTATTGAAATAATTAAAAAAAATATTAACTGACTGGCTTCTTCACCTGTCATCAACTGATTTTTAGCATTACAATCACTGCCACTTAAGGCCATTTCAATCAGCTGATTTTTGGTTTACACTGTTGTATATCTATCTATCTTCCTTTCAAGCCGAAGACGGCACATAGGGCAGAACCACAATCTCAAAAACAGAAACCTTACGTGCCAAAATAGCACATATTGCAAAGATCACTGCTTCTAAAATCTATGGTCTGTTTCCATAACAATGCTTTTTACAATGACAGCTTGTCAAGCCATCGATCAACCTCCTTAGTCGCCTCTTACGACATGCCTGGAAGGTCACAGTGTCACTATTTCTTTACTACTGTTGTATATGACAAACACTAAATCCAAATGAAGAACACACACTTTGTGTACGGCTTTCAATTTATATCATGTGTAGAAGAAGGAAGGAACTCTCCAATGAAGGAGTTTAATAAAATAGTCAATCTAAAATTTGGGAATACGGTTTGTTGACAATTTACTTGAATAACATTGAAAGTAGTGCACTATGTGGTTAAACATGCACAACTGAAATTGGCATGGTGCAGCTGGCGTCGAAACATATGGAAAGAGTTAAATACTTGTCAGTCATCAACATCTGTAATTAGTGTCTTTAATTTATGTCATCATTATCTGTAATTATTTAATATACTTGTTATTAATATCTGTAATTAGTATCTTAAATATTTGCTATCCTCAATTACTATCTTAAATGTCTTACATCATTGTCATCAAACATGTACTGGCAACAAACAGCAGCTATACGAATTAACAACCAAACAGGACAATTCCAATATATAAAACAAGGAGTCAGATAAGGATGTGTTCTCTCACCGGATTTGTTTTCACTTTACAGTGAATATATTATGAGATCAAGCAATGCTATTTATATCATAAGATCTTTAGTAGAAAGAGCCATAGAGGTGAAGACAGATCTATACCTATGTTTCATAGATTACACCAAGGCATTTGACAAAGTAAAGCACCAAGAAATAATCAACATTTTAGAAAGCATAAACATAGACAGCAAAGATCTAAGAATAATAAAGAACATGTACTGGCAACAAACAGCGGTAATAAGAACTGGAAACCAATTGGGAATGTTTCAACAAATAAAACAGGGTGTTAGACAAGTTTGTGTGCTGTCACCAGATTTGTTTAATATTTATAGTGAGATTATTTTAAGATCCATAAGGGGCATGCCTGGAATAACAATTGGAGGTCATAATATAAATAATCTAAGGTATGCTGATGATACAGTATTAATCGCTAAGAGTGAAAATGAGTTACAAGAAATGTTGGACATTGTAGTGAAGGAAAGCAAAAATAAAGGACTCAGCCTTAATAGCAAAAAGACAGAGGTAATGGTAAGAACAAAGAAAAAGACATCACCTCAGTGCAAAATAAAGACAAGTGGAACAATATTAAAACAGGTAAATGAATTTAAATATTTGGGAACTTTGTTAACCTCAGACGGAAGATGTACAAAAGAGGTGAGATGTAGAATGGCTCAGGCAAAAGCAGCGTTCCAAAAAATGAGGAAAATACTATGCAATCCATTTTTGACAATAGAAACAAGAAAAAGAGTTCTTAAATGTTACGTAGAGCCAGTCTTAACATACGGATGCGAATCATGGACAATAGGACAACAGACAAGAAAATCACTGGAGTCTGTAGAAATGTGGTTTTACAGAAGAATGTTGAGAATACCATGGACAGCTAAGAAGAGTAATGAAGAGGTTCTGTCTGAGAAAGGTCAAAGCAAAAAGAGAGCTAATTTCCAATGTTAGGAAGAGACAATCATCAGTTTTTGGCCATGTAATGAGAAGAGAACAACTTGAATATATTGTAACAACTGGAAAAATTGAGTGACGAAGAGATAGAGGAGAGCAAATAGAAAAACTAACAGACAGCTTAAGAGAATGGCTCGGCAGAAGGTCAACAACAGAAATGATAAATAGCTGCCAAGATCGAATGTTGTGGAGAGACATGATCACCTACGCCACTAGGCCCGGTACTTGATGATGATGATTATGAGATCAATAATAGACAAAAAAGGAATTAAAGTCAACGGTCACAACATAAATAATTTGCGATATGCAGATGACACAGTCTTAATAGCAGAGACAGAGAACGAACTACAAGAAATGATAGACATAATAGTAAAAGAAAGCAACAAGAAAGGTCTCAGTCTGAATAGTAAGAAAACAGAAGTAATGGTTATATCGAAGAAACAATCATCACCATCATGCAGCATAAAAATAAATGAGACAAATCTGAAACAAGTGCAACGTTTCAAATACTTGGGCACATTAAAAATAACATCTGATGGTAGATGCACCACAGAAATAAAAAGCAGAATAGCTCAGACCAAAATAGCATTTAAGAAAATGAAAAATATCTTATGCAACAAATCTATGTTAATAAAAATGAGAAAGAGAGTTCATCGGTGCTATATAGAACCAATTCTAACCTATGGAAGCGAATCATGGACAATAGACAAACAAATGAAAAGACGATTAGAGGCCACAGAGATGGGATTTCTCAGAAGAATGTTGAAAGTTCCCTGGACAGCTAAAAAGACCAATGAGGAAGTTCTCAAAGAGGCCAACACAAAAAGGGAGCTCTTAAAAAACATCAGAAAGAAGTAATCAACATTTTTCGGGCACATCATGAGAAGAGGAAAGTTGGAATACTTGGTTACAACTGGCAAATTAAAAGGAAAGAGAGATCTTGGACGACAAAGAGAGAAAATACTGGATAGCTTGGTGTCATGGCATGGAAAACAGTCAACAACAGAACTGATACGATGCACTATGGATAGAAGATTGTGGAGGGACATGATCGCCTACGCCAACCGGTATGGCACATGATGATGATCATTGTCATCTGTAATTAGTATCTTACAAGCAATTGACATCATCATCTGTAATTAGTATCTTACAAGCAATTGACATCATCATCTGTAATTAGTATCTTACAAGCAATTGACATCATCATCTGTAATTAGTATCTTACAAGCAATTGACATCATCATCTGTATCAGTATCTTACAAGCAATTGACATCATCATCTGTAATTAGTATCTTACCAGCAATTGACATCATCATCTGTATCATTATCTTAATCCTAGATTACGATTACTGCCTGTAAGGGGTGTTGTTATATTTTGTAATACAAATTGAATGAATGTTAACCTTTCGAGCCGTAGCCGGCCCTTAGGGTGTAGACCAAGATACTCTTTCTCTTATATGAATTTTTGTTCTAGCAGTTTTCAATTCTTTTAAAGATATTTTATCAAATCTCGCCATTTGTCTCTGTTCTGTGCAAGCAGCTCTATCTCATTGAGGGAGCCGAATCCTGCTGCTCTTGCCTCTCTCATCAATGTTCTTCTCAGTGTCACTCTGGGTCTTCCTCTTTACCTCTTACTTGTTGTTTCCCATATGAGGGCTTGCTTTGCTATTCAGTTATTATCTCTTCTCATCACATGTCCAACATATGACTATCGTGTAATACAAATTACTACCACTTTATTGTAACATCAGGAACACTAAAAATAGTGTTTTCTTTTAACTTTTGACACACATCTGTGTGTTTACCAAAGAGGAGACACGGAGACTTGATTTGCTGGCTCAGGTTAATTTATGACTTAAAATTGACCATTAGGACTGGAGTTGTTACATTGTCGAATCATATGACCACCGTAAGTTCGTTAGTATGTTTAGCGACCTCATAGCATTATTTGGGTGTCCGGTTAGCGCAATCGATAGGCGGTTGGCTTACCACGGCAACAGCCGGGGTTCGTACCCTGGCGAGGACACCTGGGTTTTACTAATTCCCTAAAAATTAGTGGGAGCCGCGATAGCTCAGTGGTTAGTGAACTGGACTACTATGGACAAGGGGTAGGGTTCGATCCCAACCGACGGCTCCGGGTTCACCCAGCCTTAAATGGGTACCGGATTTTTTCTGGGAAAGTAAAACAGCACGGGCGTAATACCGACCACATTACCCCAAAAATCATGTGCTGAAGGTCTGTAAAATATAGGGTCACTAACACCATATTTCCCTATACGCCACTTGGCGTGACGGGGGGTACTTTACTTTTTTTATAGCATTATTTACTGCATTTCCCGAGTTACGAAGGGTTGTTTTTCAAACAATGACAGAGGGAATTTCACTAGTCACAGAAAGGAAAAAAAAAAAGGAAAACAACCAATTTGTTGAAAATTGGAAATTGATGCTCAAAGGTCACTGGAAGTAGTAATTAGGAAGGTACATGGAGGAGGGGGGGGGAGAGGAATGTTTGAACACAACAAACTATCACGTTTTGAAGAATTTGTGTTTTGATGTGGTAATTTTTAGTATGGTATCGTAATCTAAGGTTAAATAGTTATCACCATCTGCAGTCTGCTATGAAAACTGCAGATGAAACTGTCTTGTGGGTTTTTCAGTAATAACAGCACTAAGGGGGTTTATGGAAATGAAGACCTGAATGATATCAGTGAAAAACTCTACAATGTCTCAGAAATGCTGATAAAATGTAATTCAGTGGATCCCATCTCACTGCAGTATTCATGGAAACGATGAGTCAGACAGGTTGACAAAGGAAGGTGGCAAATTACACCAGCTAGATACAAGTTCAACTTTTGAGGAGTCAAAGACTGTTGTTAGGAACAAATACATGAATAATTGGAATACAGAACATCAGGGATACCAGAAAAAATTATGCCTACTACCAGCTCAACAGAAAAGAACAAAAAACAATTTTTTAGACTTTTTAAAATCTTAAGAATCAGAACCTCTGATAAATGTGACTGTAACACGGGCAAAATGACAGCTAAACATCTGCTACAATCAATGCCAACAAATGATGAACAGAAAATACTTTAGTGGTCATCACTGGAATATACAGAGATGAGCTGTATGGAGATGTCACCAGCCTTGAGCTGACAAATGCCTTCTTTCAAATTAATAATATTGATATCTTGAGGTCTATACAGGAGAAAAAGCAAATTTGTAATTAGGATCTTAAATGTTTGTCATCATCAACTGTAATTAGTATCTTAAGTATTTGGTGTTATCATCAACTGTAATTATCATCTTAAGTATTTGGTGTCATCATCAACTGTAATTAGCATCTTAAGTATTTGGTGTCATCATTATCTGTAATTAGCAACTTAAGTATTTGGTGTCATCATCAACTGTAATTAGCATCTTAAGTATTTGGTGTCATCATCATCTGTAATTAGCATCTTAAGTATTTGGTGTCATCATCATCTGTAATTAGCATCTTAAGTATTTGGTGTCATCATCATCTGTAATTAGTGTCTTAAGTATTTGGTGTCATCATCATCTGTAATTAGTATCTTAAGTACTTGGTGACTTCATCATCTGTAATAAGTATCTTAAATACTTGGTGTCATCATCATCTGTAATAAGTATCTTAAATACTTGGTGTCATCATCATCTGTAATAAGTATCTTAAATACTTGGTGTTATCATCATCTGTAATAAGTATCTTAAATACTTGGTGTCATCATCATCATCTGTAATAAGTATCTTAAATACTTGGTGTTATCATCATCAGTAATAAGTATCTTAAATATTTGGTGTCATCATTATCATCAGTAATTAGTATCCTAAATACTTGGTGCCATTATCATCTGTAATTAGCATCTTAAATATTTGTCATCATCATCTGTAATTATCATCTTAAGTATTTGGTGTCATCATTATGATCTGTAATTAGTATCTTCAATATTCGATGTCATCATCATCTGTAATTAGCATCTTAAGTATTTGGTCTCATCATCATCTGTAATTAGTATCTTAAATACTTGGTGCCATTATCATCTGTAATTAGTATCTTAAATATATGGTGTCATCACCATCTGTAATTAGTATCTTAAATACTTGGTGTAATTAGTATCTTAAATACTTGGTGCCATTATCAGCTGTAATTAGTATCTTAAATATTTTGTGCCATCATCATCTGTAATTAGCATCTTAAGTATTTGGTGTCATCATCATCTGTAATTAGCATGTTAAGTATTTGGTGTCATCACCATCTGTAATTAGCATCTTAAGTATTTGGTGTCATCACCATCTGTAATTATCATCTTAAGTATTTGGTGTCATCATCATCTGTAATTAGCATCTTAAGTATTTGGTGTCATCATCATCTGTAATTAGTATCTTAAGTATTTGGGGTCATCACCATCTGTAATTAGCATCTTAAGTATTGTGTGTCATCATCTGTAATTAGTATCTTAAGTATTTGGTGTTATCATCATCTGTAATAAGTATCTTAAATACTTGGTGTCATCATCATCTGTAATTAGTATCTTAAATACTTGGTGCCATTATCATCTGTAATTAGTATCTTAAATATTTGGTGTCATCATTATCATCTGTAATTAGTATCTTAAATACTTGGTGCCATTATCATCTGTAATTAGTATCTTAAATATTTGGTGACATCATCATCTGTAATTAGTATCTTAAATATTTGGTATTATCATTATCATCTGTAATTAGTATCTTAAATATTTGGTATTATCATTATCATCTGTAATTAGTATCTTAAGTATTTGGTGTTATCATCATCTGTAATTAGTATCTTAAGTATTTGGTGTTATCATCATCTGTAATAAGTATCTTAAATACTTGGTGTCATCATCATCTGTAATTAGTATCTTAAATACTTGGTGCCATTATCATCTGTAATTAGTATCTTAAATATTTGGTGTCATCATTATCATCTGTAATTAGTATCTTAAATACTTGGTGCCATTATCATCTGTAATTAGTATCTTAAATATTTGGTATTATCATTATCATCTGCAATTAGCATCTTAAATATTTGGTGTCATCATCATCTGTAATTAGTATCTTCAATATTCGGTGTCATCATCATCTGTAATTAGTATCTTCAATATTTGGTGTCATCTGTAATTAGGATTTTAATTGTTTTCATCATAATCATCACTATCATAATCATCATCTGTAATTAATATCTTAGATGTTTCTTCTTCTATAATTATGTATATAATGCATTGTATCAGTTCTGTTGTTGACTGTTTTCCATGCCATGACACCAAGCTATCCAGTATTTTCTCTCTTTGCAGTCTGCGATTTCTCTTTCCCTGTATTTAGCCAGTTGTAACTATGTATTCATGGTCAATCATGAAAAGACTAAAGTCATGAAAAGTTTAATTCCAACAAGTGACAAAATATACATGGAAAACAAACCAGTAGAAGAGATCGATCACTTCATCTATCTTGGAAGTCACATTGATCGAGAAGGGGATACGAGCAAAGAAATTAGAATCAGACTGGCTAAAGCAGCAATGTCTTTCAGAAGCCTTGAAAAGTTGTGGAAATCAAAACTCATTAGCACAAACACAAAACTTAGGCTATTCAAATCAAATGTACTATCAACCCTTATGTATGCGTGTGAAAGCTGGAAAACAACAAGAGATATAGAAACAAAGTTGAACGCATTCGAAAATAAATGTCTAAGGAAAATACTTGGTATAGAATGGAACGAATTCAAAACAAACGAGGAAATTAGAGAAATCGCCAATCAACCACTAATATCTTCAGTAATAAAGAAAAGACGATGGTCATACGTTGGACATGTGATGAGAAGAGATAATAATCGAATAGCAAAGCAAGCCCTCATATGGGAAACAACAGGTAAAAGAAAAAGAGGAAGACCCAGGGAGACACTGAGAAGAACATTGATGAGAGAGGCAAGAGCAGCAGGAATCGGCTCCCTCAATGAGATAGAACTGCTTGCACAGAACAGAGACAGATGGCGAGATTTGATAAAATATCTTTAAAAGAAAACTGCTAGAACAAAAATTCATATAGGAGAAGGTGTATCTTGGTCTACGCCCTATGGGCCGGTTACGGCTCGAAAGGTCAATAGATAGATAGAACTATGTATTCCAACTTTCCTCTTCTCATGATGTGCCAAAAAAATATTGATTGTTTCTTTTTGATGTTTCTTAGGAGCTCCCATTTTGTGTTCACCTCTTTGAGAATTTCCTTGTTTATTTAGCTGTCCAGGGAACTTTCAAAATTCTTCTGAGAAGTCCCATCTCTATGTCCTCTAATCGTCTTTTTATTTGTTTGTTTACTGTCTATGATTTGCTTCCATTGGTCAGAATTGGCTCTGTATAGCACAGATGAATTATCTTTCTCACATCTATTGAATAGACTTGGTGCAAAAGATATTTTTCATTTTCTGAAATGCTATTTTGGCCTGAGCTATTCTGCTTTTTATTTCTGTAGTGCATCTGATCTGATATTATTATTGTGCCTAAATGTATGATGTGTTGCATTTATTTCAGATTTATTCTGTTTGTTTTTATGCTGCTTGATGATGATGATTGTTTCCCTTATATGACCATTACTTCTGTTTTCTTACTATTCAGACTTATACCTTTCTTTTGAGATCATTGAGGTAATATAATAACTTCTAACAAAGTTTTGCAGACCTTATGATAATGATAATTATTTGATTTCATAACTCAAAAAGTAACATGTCTTCTTTTGTAACATGAACCAAAAAGTTTTGAAATTATCCTAAGAATCTTCATCAATATTATTTTTGTTTCTATACAATTAATTCTATCCCTTTTAATTTTTATTTCAGGCGGGAGATCTATCAACAGATCGTGAGACTAACTTACTGGAGTACTTAATAATCTGTACACCCAATAATAACAGAGTAAGCATAATTCATTTTGTGCTACTTCATATTAGTATTTTCAATAGGTTGTGTAGTTGTCATCTGTTAGCCAGATCAAAAGTGCTTTTTTAAAAAACATTTTGATGAGTGGTATGCATGATCTTAATTTCTGACTGTGTCTCTTACATTCATTATTCAGTGACATTAGAAATTGTCATTAAATATTGAATATAAATGAATACTTTCTTAATTAGAGAGGGAGCGAGAAACAGAGAGAGCAGCATTTATTCATTATGTTGTATGTGTTTGGATCAAATTAATTCTGTTTCAGGAAGTAACATGTAATTAATTAAGTTACTTAACAAAGTTGGAAACTTTGTTTTAGATAATTGACTGGGTGGTCTAGAGGTAAGACTTGACACAAAAGTCCTGGGTTTGATTCCCACCACAGGTGTTGGAAATTTTTCAAAAATTGAATCCATTGTTTCTTCATGACTTTGCACTCCCCTTATATGTGGGCAATGAGATCCAATGAAATCTGGCCTTATCTGATATTGGTAAAAAGTGATTTTTGCTGTTTTGTATTGTATAGATTAATATGTAAGGTTTTTTTTTCTCTAATTGTGATTCTTTCTGAGTGATTTTTGTTTCTAGAATATTTTTTGCATGGTCTATCCATGCTCTGAAATTTAAACACACTGCCTTCTTATAAATTGTCTACAATAAGTTAAAAAAAAATAGGAAACACAATATTTTGGATAAAAGAGGAGCAATTAATTGAAAAAATGTTGTATGTGTGGAACAATCTGTGTATTTAAAATCATATATGGCAGAAATATAAAAACATAAAAAAAAAAAAATTGTCAGGCTTGTTTAATTAATTTGTCTTTTACCCATTTTATATCACGTTGTTTATGGTAAATCAGTTTATTACATTGAAAGTAATGGATACATTTTGTTTTCAGTTTATGGTAAATTTACTACTTTAAAATGTATAAAATCTTTTGATAGTATATATATATATTCATTACATTAAAAGTGATGGATACATCTTATCTTACACAGCCCCCGGGGATCAAATATTCAGTACTCTAAAGATACAGATATTAGACATGAATGACAATCCGCCCGAGATGCTGTATAAGCCATATGCTGTTTCAGTCTCTGAGGTGAGTATAAAAAAACCTAGTGCGTTTTCTGTGTTAATTTAGAACGATTTATAAATGGCTATCATGGTTTTCAAAGCACTCTTTCTTTTTAACATTAAATATACAATTTTCCATTTATTTTCAAACTAGAGAATATTTACAGAAATATATTTTATTTTTTTTTGTTTGCCAACTTTCACCCATGGTGAAGTCCTTAGAGACTTGGAACTAAATTTTGCATGTTAATCCATTTTCCCTTCCTGGAGTCCCTTGCTGCACAGGCAGATAACTCCGTCTTCAGAAGTACTCATATTTTTTCTGTTGATGAGTAATTGACGTTTTAAGTTGGGCCTCGATGCTGAGACCAGGGGTAGTTGCCGCAGAAAGAAATCACAAATAAAAATCCCAACTGGTGCAGCCGGGATGTGAACTCACAACCACCCTGTCTCGAGACCGGAATCTTGGCTCAAGACTAACCAGACCTCCATGTGTAAAATTTGTTAAAAGATTTTCCTATGAGAACATCCACAAGGCAATGTGGAGATCCTCAGATGGTCACACATAAAAAAAAAAAAACAATTCTTAGTATGCAAGATGTCAGAGTAAGAAGAGGAGCAGATAAAGTGTCAGACTGCTAACTACTCATAGCCACCATGAAAATGAAACTGAAGCTCTTTAGGGACAAATTGGACAGGCCTCCATATAAGCTTGACATACAGTGTTTGAAAAACATAGACAAACAAATAAATTGGTTTGCTTATCTGAAGAGAGTGCATGCTCCCATAATTTGTTGTGCCCAGAATCTGTCCCCAACACTATAAAAGGGCTTACAAATGGGAAAAAAACATACATGTCAATTTTCAGTGTTAATCTATAATAAAAATAATAATTATTATTATTACTATTATTATAATTATAATAGTTTCCATGATGTTCAGAGTGGACATGACATTGTCAGATTTCTTAAAAAATTTCTATGAAAATCACAGTTATATTATGTTAAAATGTGTTAAATTCAACTCATTAAAAGAAATATTATCCAGCAAATTAATTATTAAATATTTTAAAATGTAGCATTATTCACAAAAGTGAACGATTTGACTATCAATGGGCGAACTTATTTTAACTTACACACACTTAGTGCTAAATATAATTTATTTCTGTATTTGTATTAATTTCAGCTGACTCCTGTAGGTATATACATTTTTCGTGGCATTTCTGTGAGTGACAGGGATGAGGGTCAAAATAAGCAATGTCTGTTTCAATTGAATAACACTCCAGGGGCACAGGTAACTTCATATTCAGTTATGAGTTTAGAGTGTATCACATTCCATATTAGAACCAAATTATTCAGGAAAAAAAGTTACATTTAGTCATGTTTGTTTACTCCGGAGATCTGATGGTTTTGAAAAATGGCACTACATGTTTTAATATAATGATGTTGATAATATTGTAGGTTAGCGGGGTAGGGTTCTGCCCTACCAAAGGAGGAGTAAGACATCTCCTTTCCTCCGCTAGTCTTCGGGACACCCCTGGGCAAGGTGGAGCTCCCCGTTTAGCCCCCCTATCAGGGTTATGTGAAGCCATTGGAGCAGGTGGTGGATGGTGTTGTGGGAGCAGCCGACAAGTAGTGCCGGTTATGGTCCCCACACCGTGATGGCAGGCAGCGGATCTCATGTATAGAGACAATGGCTACGATCAACGACTAGTACAGTCACTGCCAAGAAGGAAAGGAATGGCAACTACCTTCTTAAATTGCCTTGAATAATCATGACACATCACAACCTTCTATTTACAGCTAACAACGTTAATGGGGGCTTAATAGCCACCTCGTCCGGTAAGGAGCGATATGTGCTACAGGTGACACCCGATTGTCATCAAGCAACTGTATGCAAGATCAAAAATAAAGAGACACTAGCAATAGGAACCTGGAACATTAGATCAGCATTCCAGGTTGGAAAACTAGAAAACATCAGTCAAGAAATGAAGAGAATGAAATTTAACATCTTGGGACTATGTGAAATGAGATGGACAGGGGCAGGATTATTACAACGCGACAGTGGAAATGTAATTTACTCTGGGGGAACCACACACGAAAGAGGAGTAGGCATCATGTTAAATAGAGAAAGAAGCAAAACAGTGAAAGGATTTTGGCCAGTATCAGACAGAATTCTGCTAGTAAAATTGAGTGGCAGACCAATGGATATCAACATAATTCAAGTTTATGCACCAACAAGTAATAGCGAAGAAGAAGACATTGACACTTTTTACGAGGAGCAAGAGGCAGCCATGGAACAGTGTAAATCCCATGAAATAACTGTTGTATTAGGGAATTTCAATGCAAAGGTAGGAACAGCTAAGGTGCAAAATGTGACTGGGGGGCATGACCTTGGCGAGACGAATGACAGAGGGGATAGACTGATAGATTGGGCAAAGACACATGAAATGATTATAGGTAACACCTGGTTCAAACAACACCCTAGGCGACTATGGACATGGCAAAGCCCAGACAAAAAAGTACACAATCAAATTGATTTTATACTGGTACAGAGAAGATTTAGGAATGGGCTAACGTCTGTTAAAACAAGGCCAGGGGCAGATTGTATTAGTGACCATGTACCAGTAGTTGGAAAGATAAGAATAAAACTGCGGAAGGCACAGAAATCACCAAGAAATATACAATTAGAACTAGATATGCTAAGAGTAGATAAACAGATGAGTGATAAGTACAGCATGATAGTACAAAATAGATATAATGCTATTGAGAAAATACAGGACATCCAGGAGCAGTGGGAAATGCTCAAACAATCGATTCAGCAAACATCAAAAGAAGTAATACCAGTGACTAAAAGAATCAACAAAAAGAAATGGATGACAGAAGAAATATTACAACTAATGGACGAAAGAAGAAAACATAAGAAAGAAGAACGAGCATACAAAATATTGCACAAAGAGATCCAAAACAAGTGCAGAGAAGCAAAGGAAGGATGGTTAAAACAGAAATGTGAAGAAATGGAAAAACAACAAAAGAAAGACCCAAAATTTATGCACAATCAGTTAAATGAATTAACAGGAAGAAAAGAAGTAAAAGTTTCAGGATGGGTGAAATCAAAGGAAGGAAATATGATAATGGGACAGGAGAAGACAATGGAAAGATGGACAGAATATATCAGTCAACTCTATGATGATGAAAGACCAGAATTAAACAATTCAAATGAAGACACAGGACCACCAATAATGCAGAGTGAAGTGGAGGACGCAATTCAACACATGAAAAGAGGCAAAGCTGCAGGTCCTGACAATATAACAATCGAAGAGATAAATGCATTAGGAGAGTTGGGAGTACAAGTCATAACAAAATTACTTAATGACATATATAACACTGGACACATACCCGAGGATCTACTAAAATCTATCTTTGTAGCCATACCGAAGAGGTCAGGCGCCACTGATTGTGAAGACCATCGCACTATTAGTCTCATGAGCCATATGACTAAAATATTACTAAGAATAATCATGAGACGTGTAAGGAACAAAATAAAACCAGAAATAAGTGAGGAACAATGTGGATTTGTGGAAGGAAAGGGCACCAATAACGCAATATACATCTTCAGGACATTGATAGAAAGATCTATATAGGTAAAAAAAGATCTATATATAGGGTGTCTCTTTAATGACTGTGCATTTTTTGTTGTTGAAATAATTACGCACCTAAATTTTATCTATGTATGACGTAATAGTTCAAGCACCATTTACGTGTTCATTTAAACATCACTGCTACATGATAGATCTGGCTTACAATGGTGTTAACGATTGAAGAAAGAGTATTTATAGTGGAGCATGTGTTCCGTAATGGCAGCAATTATTCGAATGGGGTTGTTGAACAATTTGTGAATAGATTTCCTGATACACCAGTGCCTCATCGAAATACTGTGAGTAATTTAATAATCAAATTTCAAAACACCGGTAGTGTACATGATGTTAGCCGTCCTGGTAGACCATCTGTTCTTGAAGTAACATCTCTCAACATCCAGGACAGCATTCTAATGAGTCCTGGCAAATCAATAAGAAAGCTGGCTCAACAAGTACACAAATCAAGCAGTACTGTTCATAGAGTTCTGAAAAAAAAATTAAAGTTACATCCGTACAAATTTACCGTCGTTCCTCAATTAAAAGAATTAGATCACCAATCCAGAATTAATTATTGTATGTGGTTTGAGAATTTTCTAGCCCAAGAAGGTGAGGAAATCCTTGATTTCACTTTCTTCACAGATGAAGCATGGTTCCATTTGTCTGGGTACGTGAATAGGCAGAATGATCGTCTTTGGAGCGATGAAAATCCACATGCATTGCACCCAGTGCCTCTCCACGATCAGAAAGTAGGAGTGTGGTGTGCAATGAGTCGTCAGCGGATAATCGGCCCAATTTTTTTCTATGACACAATAAATTCAGAAAGATACAGGATTAACATACTGGAGCGATTCGTAACCCAACTTTCTGAGCCAGAAATTGAAAAAGCTTGGTTTCAACAAGATGGCGCAACTGCTCACACTGCTGAAAAATCACTGGAATTTTTATACGAAATTTTTGCTAATCGTATAATCTCTCACGGAATTTGGCCTGCACGGTCTCCTGATCTTACTCCCATGGACTACTATCTCTGGGGTGAACTGAAAGGAAAAGTGTACGAAAACAATCCCCACACACTCGATGAGCTGCAGGTTTCAATCGCCAACAACATTAATAATGTTACACAGCCCATACTGCGTAAGGTTTTTGACAATATGAAAAACGTATCAACATTTGCCAACTAAAACGTGGTGGATATTTTGAATACCTTTTGTGAATAGTGATGCTATATGTTTAACTTTACCGAAAAAGGAACAAGCTACAGCAGCACAAGATGCGTGATTTACATAAATAAATTGGAACAACTAGATTTTCAAATAATGCACAGTCATTAAAGAAACACCCACCGATCTGGAAGACCTTCAATTTCACAAGACCAAATTATGGAACTCCAAGACAGAATTACAATGAGTCCAAATGCATCTTTAAACCACTTGTCTCAACAGGTGCAAATATCTAAGAGTTCTGTTCACAAGGTTTTCAGAAGTGAACTACACTATCGTCCATACAAATTAACTGAAGTGTCTCAACTCCAAGAAAGAGATTATCTATCTATCTATCTTTCGTTCGCCTGAAGCATTGTCTATATCTGCAATGTCGTTTCCTGTATAAATGTTACTGTCTTTTGTAATTCTTGCAGTGGCCCATATAGTTTTGTCTGTAGTGTTGTATCTATGGGCCAATGGATTTTCCTCAGTCTACTATATTCAGTGCAGTCTTGAAGTATGTGTTCAGCAGTCTGGGGCGCCTGTCCACATGTACAAGTAGTTGAGGTGCCGATCTTGAATTTTGTATACATGTGACTATGGAGTCGATTGTGTCCTGTTCTGAGACGTATAATGATAACTTGTTCATATCTATTCAAAAGAGATTATGAATCCCGTTTAAACTACTGCATGTGGTTTCAGAATTTTATTTATGAACATGGCGCTGCCATCCTTGACGTCACTTTTTTCACTGATGAGGCCTGGTTTCATTTATCCGGTTATGTGAACAGCCAGAACAATCGGCTGTGGAGCAGTGAAAACCCCCATGAATTTCATCAAGTGCTGCTTTACGATCAAAAAGTTGGAGTGTGGTGCGCTATAAGTCGTATGCGGATAATAGGACCTATATTTTTTAATGAAACAATAAATGCAGAACGTCACCGTACGTTAATTCTGGAACCGTTCATAGCACACCTTACAGAACGGGAAATTATGGAATCCTGGTTTCAGCAGGATGGGGCAACAGCACACACAGCCACAACAACACTCAATTATTTAGAAAGGATAATCGCATTATTTCACGTGGAATCTGGCCTGCTCGTTCACCAGATCTAACACCCCCAGATTATTATCTGTGGGGAGCATTGAAGGGGAAAGTTTATGAAAATAATCCGCAGACAATTAATGACCTGAAGACTGAAATAGTAGACAAGATTAAACAAATATCACCAGACATTATTCTGAAGGTTTTCGCAAATATGGAAAGACGAATCACGACATGTCTTGAGGCCCGTGGTGGACATTTTCAACATATGCTTTAGACACAACTTTATTGTGTTAATACCAACATTACCCATTATAAGCTCGCCGGTAGCAGTCGAGTATATTTGAATAATACCATTTATTTTACAATTTGTGTGACGCATTAGTTAACCGCATTTCTGGTGACGTTTTTCTTCCGAGAGTAGAAATTCACTGCACTGCGACTTTAGAAACACCCTGTATGTGCTTTATAGACTACACGAAAGCATTTGACAAAGTAAAGCATGTGGAAATAATCAATATGCTGGAGAAATTAAACATTGATGGCAAGGATCTGCGAATCATAAAAAATATGTACTGGCAACAAACAGCAGTTATACGAATTAACAACCAAACAGGACAATTCCAATATATAAAACAAGGAGTCAGACAAGGCTGTGTTCTGTCACCGGACTTGTTTTTACTTTACAGCGAATATATTATGAGATCAATAGTAGACAAAAAAGGAGTTGAAGTCAACGGTCACAACATAAATAATTTGCGATATGCGGATGACACAGTCTTAATAGCAGAGACAGAGAACGAACTACAAGAAATGATAGACATAATAGTAAAAGAAAGCAACAAGAAAGGTCTCAGTCTGAATAGTAAGAAAACAGAAGTAATGGTTATATCGAAGAAACAATCATCACCATCATGCAGCATAAAAATAAACGAGACAAATGTAAAACAAGTGCAACGTTTCAAATACTTGGGCACAATAATTAATTACATCAGATGGGAGATGCACCACAGAAATAAAAAGCAGAATAGCTCAGACCAAAATAGCATTTAAGAAAATGAAAAATATCTTATGCAACAAATCTATGTCAATAAAAATGAGAAAGAGAGTTCATCAGTGCTATATAGAACCAATTCTGACCTATGGAAGTGAATCATGGACAGTAGACAAACAAATGAAAAGATGGACAGAGGCCACAGAGATGGGATTTCTCAGAAGAATGTTGAAAGTTCCCTGGACAGATAAAAAGACCAATGAGGAAGTTCTCAAAGAGGCCAACACAAAAAGGGAGCTCTTAAAAAACATCAGAAAGAAGCAATCAACATTTTTCGGGCACATCATGAGAAGAGGAAAGTTGGAATACTTGGTTACAACTGGCAAAATAAAAGGAAAGAGAGATCGCGGACGACAAAGGGAGAAAATACTGGATAGCTTGGTGTCATGGCATGGAAAACAGTCAACAACAGAACTGATACGATGCACTGTGGATAGAAGATTGTGGAGGGACATGATCGCCTATGCCAACCGGCAGGGTACATGATGATAATATTGATTTGATGCCACGAAATCAACATGTGCCATTAGTTCTTAAACCTAGAATAGTGATGTTAATGAGCTACAATAGCTTTCTTGATGTCCTAGGTTCTCTATGAGATGTTAGATCTTGCCTGTCTTAGATGTGGGTACAAATAATAATACATAAATATTATTATATGGGGAACTTCCGAGGCGATAATAGGGAATAATAGAACAAAGAAGTATGTGTTAGCACTCGGAAAAATTGACAGACAAACAACAATAGAAAAAAACGAAGAACAATATATGGTCCGAAGTGGGATCGAACCCGTACTCAGTGGCACCGCGCCTTGCCACGAGAAGCCGAACGCAGATATTTAAGCGTTCGGCTTCTCGTGGCAAGGCGCGGTGCCACTGAGTACGGGTTCGATCCCACTTCGGACCATATATTGTTCTTCGTTTTTTTCTATTGTTGTTTGTCTGTCAATTTTTCCGAGTGCTAACACATACTTCTTTGTTCTATTATTCCCTATTATCGCCTCGGAAGTTCCCCATATAATAATATTTATGTATTATTATTTGTACCCAGTATATAATCACTGGGAACTACTATTCGTGCTGTTTCGTCCAATAAATGTTTGTCTACAACACAAGTATTCAGCCCTACTGGGAGATACTTGCATTAATAGGAAAGTACAAATATACAATTTATTTCCGGTCTGTGATCGTTACCCTATGCTATAGTCATTGAGAACGTCATCGTGTAAGACACTACTGCAATAGCCAATTTTTTAGTTGGCTGCGTGGTAGTGTGCCAAGCGTTCGGCTTCTCGTGGCAAGGCGCGGTGCCACTGAGTACGGGTTCGATCCCACTTCGGACCATATATTGTTCTTCGTTTTTTTCTATTGTTGTTTGTCTGTCAATTTTTCCGAGTGCTAACACATACTTCTTTGTTCTATTATTCCCTGTCTTAGATGTGCAGGTTTTCTTTATTAATAGATCTCACCAATGTGTGGACTACAGAAAATGTGACTTCATTAGCCGGTCTATTTTAATCCACACTGTTATCAAGTAGCCCAGCTGAAGGTGTAGTGAGGTCTTGATCACCTGTGAGTCACTTACCCACTGTGGTGATGACAGATTGCTTAACTCTTTCAGGACCAGAACAGGAAACAGGAATTTTCAGATATGGACCAGGTTAATTTTCCTGTTTCCAGAAATTTTGCCATATACTTTTTTCATTTGATTACTTCGCACAATAATTTAGATAAATGTGGCATGTGTTATACATCACTGGAAAGGGAAATGGATACAGAAAATGAAAATAGCAATATATTTATGATATGTGATTATTTAAAGGAATAAATATATTTAAAAAAATATAAAATATAATTTTTAATATTTTAAATATTGTAATTCTTGTAATTAACTTACCCTTTTCAATCTTTATATGTGTTGCTATCCATTTGTCTTGAAATATTACACAACATAATCCAATTTCCTCCAAAATACAGTTTATTTGTTGAATTTATGTCCAAAAATAACAAAATTATGTACATTTTTGTAAATGATCCCAGAATGAAAAATATAAAAAATTTGTGTACATCACAACAATATTATTTACAAGTCAAGTTTATTATTTTTATTTACACAACTGGACTTATTGTGTGTGATATTCCTTAAAGCATGTTTTAGCGCACAGATGTGGCTTATCTGTACAACCTGTACAATAATAGCTGCTTTGTTTTCTTACTTTCCGCTGCTCCGAACAATGAACACACTGCAGGTCTTTCCCATCAAAATCAATGAGATGGATGGCACCCTGATATCTCTGCGGCTTCATGTTCCATTTTTTCCCCTGCTTGGATAAATCAACTTGAAGAAGGTTGTTAGGAATAGGTGTCTCTGCTCCTACTACGCTACACAATTCATAAATAAGCAGCTCCTTGAAATCTGCAAAAGGCATAGACTTTTCGTTGTTAGGGCGGCTCAAGTTATATAAAATATGAGCATTGAGTTGTGTGATCTCAATTATCCACATAAATATTTCCTTCCACCACTTGTCTTCCTTGTGTGGTTCCCATAATATGAGATCATCTGGTCTACTCTGTCACATCCATTCATTGAGTGGTTGTAGCTATGGATGGGTGATGGCTTCCTGACTTGTCTCCTACCTTCATTTCTGACCTCATATGTGACACTTCCATGTGTTGTCACCAATTGGCAGGGTTTTTCGGATTTTTTATCACTCCAGCTGACACACATAACTTGCTCCTCATCATTGATGAACCACTTTGCCTCATTCACTGATATTTTTTTATTTTTGACTTCTGCTGGAAATCCGCATCTGTTGGAATTTAGCGTTCCAGTGTAGTTGTGATTTTTCTGCCGCAGAAATTGAACAAATGGCAGGGAAGTATAATATCGGTCAGCAAACAAATGATGATGATCTGTGATGCCTTCCAGTAACTTGTCGAAAACTTTGACAGCATGTGATGAATGTGGGTCTGTTTCAGGCCTGTAAGCTGTGTCCGCACCAAAATATACCAGGAGGTTGAAAACGTATACGGTGATCGAGTCGCCGTATGATTTTATATGATATTTTTTGGGCTTACTGGCATTGTACTGCTTGTACTTAAATCTTTCCTTGTAGCCTATGACCATCTCATCAATGCAGATATTTTCAAACGGATAAAACGCTTCTTGAAATTTTTCTATCAATGAATTGATGAACGGCTCAATTTTACATTTTCCAGCCGCATCAGGAACAGCCGCATGAAGATTGATTATCAGTTAAAATCTGGTCCATCTAAACATGCACCTAAACCAAGGACTACTTTTATATGATTGAATGGACCAGTAATCCATTATAGAATTTTTTGCATTCATTCCCATGGCAATCAGGACTGCCAGAAATTGGAAAAAAGTATTACGGTCCAACGGTGTCCATTTAGTAAAAATTGAATACCTGCATACAGGAGTACTCAATTCCATTTTTTTCTGAGCATAATTGCTGATATTTTTAATCAGATTGTCAACAATTGTGTCAGTCAACAGATTCAGAAAATACTTGAAAGGTGAAGCATTTTCTGGAAGATCTAACTTATATCCAGAATTTACATTTTTGAAGCTAGATTTTCCAATTGTATCTCCATCTCTGGCTTCATGCCACCCATCAGCAGGCTTCCTAGCCACATCTGTCCTGTCATTTTGGCTGACAGATTAGTATCAGTTTCATCATCAGAATCACTGCCACTCAATTCCTCTGAGTCACTGATAGTGCTGGACTGGAAGCATCGATCAGCTAAACCTAAACAAGATTGTCTTGGTTTCTTAGTGCTTGACTTCCCACTACTGGAGGCATTGACCAGCTAAACCTAAACAAGATTGTCTTGGTTTCTTAGTGCTTGACTTCCCACTACTGGAGGCATTGACCAGCTAAACCTAAACAAGATTGTCTTGGTTTCTTAGTGCTTGACTTCCCACCACTGGAGGCATTGACCAGCTAAACCTAAACAAGATTGTCTTGGTTTCTTAGTGCTTGACTTCCCATTACTGGAGGCATTGACCAGCTAAACCTAAACAAGATTGTCTTGGTTTCTTAGTGCTTGACTTCCCACTACTGGAGGCATTGACCAGCTAAACCTAAACAAGATTGTCTTGGTTTCTTAGTGCTTGACTTCCCACCACTGGAGGCATTGACCAGCTAAACCTAAACAAGATTGTCTTGGTTTCTTAGTGCTTGACTTCCCACTACTGGAGGCATTGACCAGCTAAACCTAAACAAGATTGTCTTGGTTTCTTAGTGCTTGACTTCCCACCACTGGAGGCATTGACCAGCTAAACCTAAACAAGATTGTCTTGGTTTCTTAGTGCTTGACTTCCCACCACTGGAGGCATTGACCAGCTAAACCTAAACAAGATTGTCTTGGTTTCTTAGCACTTGACTTCCTACTATGGTTACCTATATCATGACTATCATTATCACCACAAAAACTGTCATCTGAATAGTCAATTTCAGAATCACTCAATAACAAGTTTCGAACATAGATCTAGCTTGTTCTGCACTATATCGTTTTTGGCGAGAAGCACTTGAAGAAGTACCAGCAGTGGGCGTGGCCATTATATGACAGAAATTTCAGAAATAAACAATGAATATAAATTAACAATTTTTAACGTTCAAAACTTCGACCATGCCAGTATAAACAGGAAGATCAAGAGAGAGCACTCTCCTACTTCCGGAAATCAAATATTGGTTGAAATAAAAACGAAAATCAGTGAAAACGAATCAAATATTCAGCTACACCCGAAATAACCGACGTGTCGGTGAGTGTAAAACTGATCAATTTTATAGAACCGAGGTGTCGGATAACAGTCCGGAAAGAGTTAAGTCTTGCTCTTGTTAACATAATGATAGAATATTAACTCTTTAACTTTAGAACAACATTCCTGAAAGTGTCATGTTTAAATACTGTTTTTTCCCCAATTAAAATTATCTTCATTTTGTGCAATATTGCCTCTTTGAAATAAAATAATGAAAAATAGGATGTTTCAGCATTGTTTTGATAAAACAAGAATAAAGAAATCAACCATTTGATTCTAAAGCAGATCAAGATATTAAGGCTCAGAATAGGTTACTGTGGTTTCAGAGCAAACCTAAAAAGTAGGATTCAGTGACTTTGCAACATGTCACTGCGGAGCATCCAGACAACACCCTTGAGCATAGCCTACAGGACTGCAGCATTCTCAACACCCTATGAACACAAATGTGGCCATAAATAACCCTGCTTGACAAGTTATAGGGAACTGGTAAAGACCCCTCAAACACACCATCTTGTTCATGACCCATGTTGGTTTAAATGTCTCAGTGCATAGCTGTAGTTGATAGTTGAAGAGGAAGATGATTCCTAAAGGTCTTTAGTAGGGAACGAACTATTATAGAACAAGAAATTAGATGTCATATGGTAATATATGATATAGGAATAATAATTCTAAAAGTGTAGATAGGGAAGAGACATGAAACATAGCATTAAAATTGTGAAAAGTAGAAGGAAACTCTTTGTACAGAGCTTCGCAGCAGGAGGCAATCCGGTCATCATCAAAAGACCTCCCATCGAGCAAATGTTTCGGCCCTTTAGCGAATAAATTAATCACGCCAGGGTTTAACTTTTTCCGGACCACTAACTGACACAATAGCTCCACTTATGAAGGTACTATGGGACTGAAACTGACTCATTGGCTCGGACTGAGTAAAGTTGAATGTTGTAAAGTAAAGTAACGATTCTGTATAAATATTCACAGATACTTGTATTTGATATCTAGAAGAAGCTTCATAATTACTTCCTTCAATTACCACAGGGTATTTTCTTTGTTGTGGAGATAGATTGTTTGAATTTTTAATGTAAATATGTGTTTATTTGTGACAAATAGTGGCCACACCCACTACTACATAATAGTCTACAATTTCTTATGCATAATTCATTATTTGTGAACATAAATGCAAAAGTATGGTTTAGTCACGTGACAAAGCAGAGTGACCTAAACACAACAAGCCCTCAACAAACATTACGAGAACACCAGATTCAAGGGTCAACCATGAAAAAGATGGATCAACGGAATATATTAGAAGCACTAGGAAACATAACAGCAGCAGAGGCAAACAGAAGAGCAAAAGACAGCAAATTATATCTCCCTCTCAATGCTGAAAAGCAAATGAGGAAAGAAAGAAGAAGAAGAATGCATCAAGTAAAGTGTATTTGAAGAACTTTGGATTAGTTTGTGTAAAATTTTGAGAAGAATGGATAGCAACACACTTCTAGTCAGGGAAAAATAGAGGTACATGAAATATGATATTTTGAATTGAAAATGTTCTGTCTTTGAATATTTTTATAAATAATATATTCTTTCCTTCAGATATCATGAATAGATTGCTATTTTCGTTTTTTTCAACAAATTTTCCTTTCCAGTGATGTATAACATGTACCACATCTAATTATATTATTGCATGAAATTATAAAATGAAAAACACATTTCATACAATTTTTCTAAATTGAAAATTGATCTGGTCGGAACCTAAAGAAATATTAAGTCCGCCAAGAGTTAAAGTAGGCTGGCTATGAGACAGTTCTCAAGGGTAAAACAGCTACAGTTACTAGAGGAGCATGAGATCAGGACAGTAATTCAGATGCCTTTGGGGCCACTATGGTCAAAAGAAATGAATGTGACTGTCACCATAATACCAAAATCTTGATAGATGCCACAAAGATGCTCCCAGAACAAATGTTTACCTTTTCATCAATGTTGGTCTTATAGCAGCATTAGTAAATTATCAATTTTAGATTGTTCTGGAAAACATGAGATTAAAATTAACAACAAAGGTCCTTATATATAAAACCTGCCTGTTTATAGCATATGTTTGTATGGATATAGTACTGAGATAAACTGACATGAAAAAAGGCAGAATAGTTTCAATGTTTCATTGTTTGAATGGATAGATCACAGTAACCAACTCATACTTCTATAGAATATGCAACATCAGCCACACCCTTGTGTACATGCTCAGATATTTAGAACACAGAATAATGCATGCCTGAAAGTGAAATTTACCTTTTTCTATTCAGTTTCAAGGAGCAGACCTGTTTAATTACCCTGTTACTGGAGAATCCAATATTGCTGTTGCAAAGGACCTTGACTTTGAGAGATTATATAATGAGTCAGGAAATCAGGCAAACTTGTGTTATTACAACCTGACTGTCGTAGCTACAGTAAGTACAGCAAAGGAGATATTTGTTGCATTAAAGATGATTGCTCCTTTTTATATCAGTTCTATTAAATGTCCAATGAAAATTTATACATTTGTAATTTAAAATTTAGCGCATAATTAAGTTTAAGAGAGTCATTTACAATTGTAGATATCAGCTTTTTAGCAAAAGGACTTCATGAAATTAATTTTATGGTCCACAAATGCACATAAGTCATTTGATTGGCTGCAGTAACTACTAGTAAAGTATGTTTTGTTTCGATAATTAGAATATTCAAAGATTCCTTTAGGTAGAGATGTCAGACTGTTGTTCTCACATATTAAGTGATATATCACTTTTTAAAAATTCAGGTGTTTTTTTCCTTGTAGAATATAGGCCAACCTCAACTATTTACAACTGCAATTATTATCATTAACGTCTTGGATGGTGATGACCTAGGACCAGTATTCATCTACCTGTCATGCTTTCAAAGCATGGAGCAGTTTGGAAAGGCTTGCATCAGACCAAGATACTTGTCAAACATACAAGCAAACACTCAGGTACATACATCTATTGTTACAGTTGCCAAGAAAGGTTGCCACTTACAAATTCATAATCTATATTTTATAATAATTTTACTATTTTTTCTAAAACAGTAACTTCAATACTTCAGAATTGAAAGTGAGTAATAAATAAAACTTTAATAAAATAAAAAAGAAATGGGCATTGCTAATTGGGCATAAATTATTAGAAAGAAAACCTGGCCATATGTAAGAAATTTCTAAAGACAAGTACTCTAGGCTAATAACTCAATAACTCTAGGGAAAAAAGAAATCACTGCAAAAATTATTTTTGCATCACATCATCATCTAGTACAGTGCCTGGTGGTGTAGGTGATCATGTCTCTTCACAACTTTCGATCTCGACAGTTATTTATCATTTCTGTTGTTGCCCTTCTGCCAAGCCATTCTCTTAAGCTGTCTGGTATCTTTTCTCTTTGTTTTCTCTATTTCTTCATCCCTCTATTTTTCCAGTTGTAACAATATATTCCAGCTGTTCCCTTCTCTGAAAAACTGATGATTGTTTCTTCTTAATATTGGAAATTAAATCTCTTTTCGCTTTGGCCTCTTTCAGAATGTTTTCATTACTCTTCTTAGCTGTCCATGGTATTCTCAACATTCTTCTTGCATCACATAATGAATGGAAAGAGTAAATTCCAGATCTTACCCTAAATGCGGGACTTGATAGGATATTTCTGCTAAAAAAAAAAAAAAGGCTGAAAAATTATAATATAAAATATTGAAAATACTCAGACTGATTGAAGCTTAAACTGTTACCTTCTAAAACATTTGTGATGTAGTGCTGACAGTAAAGGCTGTGTGTGATAGAATTGCCAATGTACAAGTAAGCTTATGTCTCCAAACTGTACTTCGGCCAAAATTACTCTGATTCTGTATCTCAAAGTGGCATCCAATCTCCTCTTTCTACCAGCAAAAAACATGACTTCCAGGCCAGATGGATGCAGTATTGCTAGTACCACATAAGGAAAAAAAGTTGAAGAAAATTTTGTTTGAATATTGCTAAGGCTTGAATTTAGAGGGAATCACACCTATGATTCCCTGAATTATCGCCTCAGAAGTTTCCCTCTATAATAATATTCATTTATTATTATTTGTCTTCTTGAATTTAGAGGCAGATTAGCTTTCTCTGAGTGTTCTATCTAAAATTTTAGCACAATATTTTTCATCAAAATCTTTTGTTTTTACTAAATGGAATAGTTTCCTCCAATGAAATAAAAAAGAGTTTCTTCATTTCTGTAAATTAAATAGCTGATACTCAAGACACTGATGGAAAGCCTACCGAATAATGTAACAGCGATTGATACATCTATCTCTCTTAGACTGTGTGAATTTAAAACTGAACACAGAACATGAAAAAAAGCAGGCACAAGAAAAAGTTTGAGGCTTGTGTTCAGTTTGTGCAAAATGGGAGTTATTAGAGGCATTGAAAATTAAATTAAAGAGAAAGAAATAAAAGACTAATTCAGCAATACCAATAGATATAACAGTTTTAAATCAGAAAAATGTAAAAGAAACTTATACAATATAAGTAAAGAACACATAACAGAAGCTGCCAGAAGAAGGGATTGAGCAGTACAGAAGAGAAAATCCTGAAGAAAAAGTCACAACCAAATGGCAATGCATAAAAAACAGCATACAAGAATCCTATTACACCCAACCCAAAAAGGAAAGTAACAAAGAAACAAAAATGGATAACTGACATTTTAGAAAAAATGGAAGAAAGAAGACAAGCGAAGAATGCTGCCAGATACAAGGAAATTGATAATGAAATGCGCAAAATGTGCAAAAAGGCAAAAGAAGACTGGTTCAACCGAAGATGTCTAGAAGTCGAAACTATGGAAAGTAAACAAAATTTAAGAGGGATGCACACTGAAATAAAGAGAATGACTAATAAAGACAAAAAAGCTGCAGGAAGTGGATGTATTGCAAACAAAGAGGGAAGAATGCTAACTGACAAATAAAGATATAATTGATAGGTGGCAGAAATATATAACAGAATTATTTCATGATGAATGGGACAAAAAACCATTTATAAAATGTGCATCCAGCTATAAAATCCTGAAATCCGGAGTAGAAAAAGCCATAAAAACAATGAGAAAGGGAAAGGCAGCAGGACCTGACAATATACAGATAGAGATGAAACTTCAATTTTGACATTGAAGTGATCACAGACATATGCAATGACATATACCATACTGGATACATACCAAATGAACTAAAAACATCAACTTTCATTGCATTGCCTAAAAAGAATGGTGCAGCTGAATGCAGTGATTTTAGAACAATAAACCTAATGAGCCAAGTAACCAAAATTTTACTAAAAGTTATACAGGGAAGGATTCAGATAATTAATACTGAATTAGATGAGCAGCAATTTGGTTTCAGGAAAAACAGTGGGACAAAAGAAGCCATATTCAGCATGAGGACATTGATTGAAAAGTTCATATAAGTAAACAAACCAATATATGTCTGCTTCATAGACCACACCAAAGCATTTGATAAAATACACCATAATCAACTTATAGAATGCCTAAAAGATATAAATCTGGATGACACAGACATACGACTAATATGTAATTTGTACTGGGAGCAAACAACAATAATAAAATATAACAAGGAGAACTCTACACCCATTGATATAAAAAGAGGAGTATGACAAGGATGCATCCTATCACCAAGCGTATTCAATCTATACACTGAGCAAATCTTTAAAAACATCATAGAGGTGCCAGGCCTAAACAATGGAAAGATAATCAATAATCTAAGATATATTGATGATACTGTACTACTAGCAGAAAATCCTAGAGATCTACAACAATTACTTAATGTAATAAACATGTTTAAGGAAAATACTTTGTATAGCGTGGAGCGAATTCAAAACAAACTAGGAAATTAGAGAAATCGCCAATCAACCAATAATATCTTCAGTAATAAAGAAAAAAACGATGGTCATATGTTGGACATGTGATGAGAAGAGATAATAACCGAATAGCAAAGCAAGCCCTCAAGTGGGAAACAACAGGTAAGAGAAAAAGAGGAAGATCCAGAGAGACACTGAGAAGATCATTGATGAGAGAGGCAAGAGCAACAGCAGCTCCCTTAATGAGATAGAGCTGCTTGCACAGAACAGAGACAAATGGCGAGATTGCATAAAATAACTTTAAAAGAATTGAAAACTGCTAGAACAAAAATTCAGATAAGAGAAGGAGTATCTTGGTCTACGCCCTATGGGCCGGCTATGGCTTGAAAGGTCAATAGATAGATAGAATATACATGACAAGCAAAAAATATGGACTAGATATGAATATTAAAAAAGACTAAAACTATGCAGTTCAGAGCTACAGTTACCTGGGACATACTATAACCAGTGATGGAAAATGTACAACTGAAATAAACAAAAGAATAGGTATGGCAAAAAGTAATTTTAATGCCATGAAAAATATACTAACAACAAAACAAATAACACCAGGGCTAAAACTAAGAATAGCAAAATGTTATATATATATGGCCCTTTTCGTCTTGTCAGACGGTCTAGTGGAGGCTATTGCGTATTTTTTTGAGGTATTGTTTTTGCCGAACAGCTTCTCTCGTGGCTAATTCTACCAATGTTTGACAAACACACGCGGTCACATAATGAACTCGCTGGTCCACAGGGTTTACCATCCTTTTTCATGAGTCTCTTCTCTTCTAAGTCCTGTCTTAGAACAGTCTCAAATGTTGTTATACCGTTCCTTATACGTGCTCTCCATGATGTGCGATCACTTGCCAGATGTTGCCAGTCGTTTTCACAGATGGAGAAGTCTTTCAGAGATGATTTTGCAAAATGTTATATCTTCTCAATATTCCTGTATGGTGCAGAAACATGGACATTAGACAAGAGAACAGAACAGAAAATTGAAGCCTTTGAAATGTTTATATGAAAAAGAATAGGTAGAATTGGATGGAAAGAAAAGAAAACAAATGAAGTTTTAAAACAACTAAATATGAAAAGAGAACTATTAAACACAATTAGAACAAGACAAATGAAATTTTTGTGGCATGTTAAAAGGCACAACAGTCTAATAAAAGTAATATTGGAAGGGAAAATACAAGGTAAAAGAGGCAGACGCAGACCAAGATTAACATGGACGAGTAACATCAAAAGATGGACAAGTCAACCTATGACAATCTTCACCATCAAAGCAAGGTACAGAGTGGAATGGTGCTCCATGGTAGCCAACCTTCGATGCGGAGATGGCACTCAATGATGAATGAGAGACATCGACAGTAAACCAACTGAATAATGTAATATCAGTTGCTGCATCCTTACCTACACATGTGAAAGCTGGAAAGCAACAAAAGAGATTGTGAGAAACTAAGTGCTTTTGAAGATAAATGCCGAAGAAGAATACTCTGTATACAATGGAATGAATCAAAGACTAATATGGAGATAAGAGAAATGGCTATGCAACCACCGATCTCATCTACAATTAGGAAGAGAAGGTGGGTATATGTTCACATATTTTGAAAAGAGACAAGAGAGAGAGACACTAAACAAAACAGACTTTTCTATGGAATACATCAGGATACAGAAAAAGAGGTAGAGAAACACTAAAAAGAACACTTATAAGAGAAGCAAACTTGGCAGGCAGAGACTCAAATAAGATCGAACATCTTGCCAAGAATAGAGATATACGGTGAAAAACACTATGAGCCCTGTGTGAAGTCTAGCGGTACTGGAAGGATCAAGATCAAGTTGATGCTTCTGTTCCTTAGATGAGAATTTAAAACTGATCACTAAGCAGGTTATAAGCAGATATAAGAGGAAGTTTGATATAACTGGTACCCATGAGAGTTAGGGTATTTAAATATTTTATTGTCTACAAATGACCGAGCATGTCTGGGATTGTCTGCATTGCTGTATTGTTAATTTTTCATTCTGATCTATCAATCTAAAATTTCATTGCAGCATGAAGTAATTCATGAAATATTTATATCCTGAAATAATGATTTTGTTTTTGTCATGGCAGCAAACCATTGTGCGATTTACTCCTGACCCACTTGATGGAAATAATCCAAATAACACTGTTGATATGATTGCACAAGACAGGGATACCCTTAATTATCGCATCAACTTTGTCGTTGCGGCAAGTAAGTGACTCATCTTATCTTATTAATATATATATATAAATATAGGGAACAGGCAAATAATAAATAAATAATTAATATATATTGTTGCTCGATGTAAAGAAAAAAAAAAGTAATGAGCCCTGGTCACGCCAAGTGGTGTATAGGGAATATGATGTTAGTAACCATAAATTTTACAAACCTTCAGCACATGATTTTTAGGGTAATGTGGTTGGTATTACGTCCATGCCATGGAAGCTGTCAGTTGGGATCGAACCCTACCCCTTGTCCTTTGTAGTCCAGTTCACTAACCACTGAGCTATCATGGCTCCCAGTTGCACGATGTACAAGTAAATTAATATATTAATACATATTAAAATGAGCATAATTTTAATATGTACCACAACAGCTGCTACTGAAAATAAATAGAGATAAGACCAACATTTTTGAAAATTAATGCAGTTGGCAATAACCAAATAACAATAAGAGCAATACCTCTACTAGACATACAATTTTACATATGTCTGGAGAGTAATATAGACAAAGGAGGAACAGAGAAGGATACAAAAAGCAATAGGAGCCTTTGTTGCACTAGGAAGTATATGGAAATTCAAAGAAATTAAGTTAGTACAAAAATAAAAATTTTTAACTCCAATGTTTAGTCAGTCTTCTTATTAAGCTGTGAAGCATGGAGAACAATAAAAATGACAATCATGAAGATACAGACCTTCATTAATGGATGCTTGTACAGAATAAAAAGATGGAAATGGCAAGAAAAAATCACTAATATAAAATTATGGAAAAATACCAGTCAAATACAAGTGGACAAAGAGATACAACTAAGATGATGGTGCTGGGTGGGACACACTCTGCAGAAGCTAACTAAGAATATTACCTGACGGGGCCCTTTTTTGGAATTCCCAGGGTAAGAGACAAAGAGGAACACCAAAATATTTTTGGAGAGAAGACAGTTGGAAACAGAGATGAAGATGATGGGGAAGATATGGTATAATCTTAAAAGAGTGGCAAGAAACAGAATGGCTTGGAAAGTTTTTGTTGAAGACATATGCGCCACAGGGAGTTGAAAGGAAGAAGAAGAAGATATATATATATATATATATATATATATATATATATATATATATATCTACATATATAGTATTTGCGTACACACATAAGTGAGGGTTGATATGTTTAAGTTGAAAAGTCTAAGTTTTGTTTTCATGCTAAGTATCTTTGATTGCAATATTTTCAAGGTTTTTAAATCTTAAAGTCACCTTTGCTATCCTGATTCTGACCTCTTTTCTAGTTTTTCCTGTTTGATCAATAACTGCTTCCAAAGATTGCATGTAGATGACTTATATTTGTTTCTTTAGTCATCTTATTGTGGAAATTGCATCTAGGCAACTTATTTTTTTTTAGCTTGCAATCTCTTTTCTTGCATTTTATAAGAGATGTTTCAATGATGGCTTAAAAGTTATACTACTCTGTGTTTGATACAATCTCTTACGCTGATGAGTAAAATAATCATGTTCTTATAATCTTTCAGTGTTTCCATGCAAATCCATATCACCAAGCTATCCCAGTATCCTCAGACATCTTTAATAGCTCATTTGGTACCTCATCAGCATATGGTGCTTTATTTATTGTTATGGTAAAACATTAGATAGTGCATGAATGAAAAGAAGAGCCGCGATAGCTCAGAGGTTAGTGAACTGGACTACCACGGACAAGGGGTAGGGTTCGATCCCAACTGATGGCCTCCGGCGGGTTCACCCAGCCTTAAATGGGTACCGGATTTTTTTCTGGGAAAGTAAAGCAGCACGGGCGTAATACTGACCACATTACCCCAAAAATCATGTGCTGAAGGTCTGTAAAATATAGGGTCACTAACACCATATTTCCCTATACGCCACTTGGCGTGACGGGGGTACTTTACTTTACTTTATGAATGAAAAGAGTAGCACCAAAATTAAAAACAATACAAATTTAAAGTATAACTTATTCTTGTAAGTTTACAAATTATAGGTGGAAAAAGAAGGTTAAGAGCATTAAACAGAATTGGTACTATTGCAATTACTTACAAATTTAACTGATTGTTTTTCATCAGCTGAGCCAGCAGGTTATCAGCAGTACTTCCGCACCAATTCTTCCCTTGTTGCTGGCAGTGTTAAGCAGTACAGATGTGAATTAACATACATACCTTTGAATGGAGGCCTAAATCGTAGCATTCTTTCATCCTTAGAGGTTTTCATTGAGGTGAGGAATAGGTCCATTTAGTGGTTGTCTGCAAAATATTTTGGCTCTTTTTTTAAAGTTAGTTTACATAATTCTGTAGCTCTTTGTGCAGCAGCAAAGGAAGACTAACATATGTTGCACTATTAGGAGATATATAATGCATAACACAAAAATTATTATGTTTCACATGCACACACATACACACATGTTGTGTTCATTCGAAAACCATATTTTTTTTTTTATTTAGAGCACTTATTGCAAACACTATGGTAATTACATTAATACTGCTCAACACAGACAGTACCTGTCTAGTGCAATGTACTTGCACTTGTGCTTGACAAGTGCATGAATGTTGTAGAACAGAAGTGAATTCTTTCAGACAGGTGAAAACTACACATGCTCTACCATTTGGGTACCTATCTCATACACACTTTTCAGAACTTCAGGTGCAATATTGTTCTCCATGACTGCCATGAGTGCTGGAGTCAGGTGAAAAGAATCATACACTCTAGTGTTGCCATTCTTAAATTTCACCCACTGGTGTATAACTGATGAACCTATCACCTTGCTGAATTATCATCCTCTGATGAGTCTATTTGTGATTTGTCATGATTAGTCTATATTGATATAACAAAAATATCAAAACATTTCAAGGAACTTACTCCATGTACTGCTGCAAGGGCATTGTAATTTTATTGAACTGTTTTCCAGGTTGCTGGTATACCAATGGTGTATATTTTTATGGTAGGTCAAGATCACTGCCTCCACTTATCAGACACACAATGATATTGGTCATACATGCAATTTTTAATGTGACATTTCCAGTTTCCCTCTGAATAGCACTTATATATATATATATATATATATATATATATATATATACATATATATATATACATACATACACATATACGCATGCACACATATGGTAATCATTTTCTGCTCTATGGTGGTAGACTTTTATCTAGAAATGCGACCATATGGCCCCTTCCCCCCTGTTTCTGCTGTTTATTCATATCTATCTATCTATTGTCCTTTTGAGCCAAAGATAGCACATAGGGCAGAACTACTATCTCAAAAACAGAAACCTTGCGTGCCAAAATGGCTGTTTATTCATTTAGTGGACGTAAACCGTCAGATCAGCCCATATGTTCACCGCCTTCTTGGCATTGTTTATTGACTCTCACATGTTACAAGGGTTTCTTTGGTGTTAACACCAGTGGCTAAGGAGATTTCCCACATCATGAGAAAAAAAAAATTTTTTTTAAAGTAATGAATTTCTTAAAAATTGGCAGAATTTGAAATGAAAACTGTGCATCTTTTACAATACCAAAGTAATTTTTACTATGCAACTTAATTTTAAAAAAAAATCCAAAATCAAACACCCAGGCGTCACCGTTGGAAACATAATTAGGAAAATATAGGAAGGGGAGGATGTTTGTCCATTGGAAACTGTCAAATTCCAAAAAAAAGTATTTTGAAGCAGTAATTTTTACAACAGTATTGTAATCTAGGTTTAAAGATGATTGAATCTTGGCTCATCAACGATACTCACCTAAACTCAAGTCAGCTGATCTTGTCATAATATGAAAATCTTGTAACTAGACTACAACTCACCCAAATACTTTCTACCTTTTCCAGAATTAACTCCCCTTTTCTATATTGGGTGATCACTCTGTTTAAATCCTTGTTAATTTCGCTGTTATCTCCTACACTCTACACCATAGCATTAACTCTATATTCGCTTCCCATCACTAATTGCTTGTTGTTTGCACCAAACCTCTTCCATAATAAGTGTAGAGTGATCAACACATTGTGAGCGACTTTTCCAATTCTATGGGTTTCAGTAGCAATAAAACAGCAATTTACCTTGTACAGTACTGCTTCCTTCTGAGTCTCAGTGAGTGGTTGCACATTACTCAATAGGACACAAATTTGTGCAGATTCATTACTAGTCAGAGTTTATGTTATTAAAACCTCTCTTTATTGTCAATATATATACTGAGTAATTTTGTTTAGCCTGGTGTTTAGATTTGATAGGTCATGAGGGAGCCTTAGAGCTGGCTTCTGCAAGTTGTTTATGAAATTGTAAATAAATGCCAATCTTTAAATTATGTTTATCTGTGTAGTTAATTTGTTTATCCAAGTTAAGTAAATCTGTTAATTTTATGACAAATGTTACCCTAGAAGCTAAACCAATAAAAGTACATGATATGCTAAATGTTAATGAAAAGCAAAAATAACGAAAAATATAGAATTAGTGATATGTGATCTATATTTTAAGATGTTATTGAATTGAATAAATATGTCATACAAGATATTTTATTAAAGTAAATGGTTGTTCTCTTGATTTCACTTAAGTGTCCCATTCTATCCATGGAACCAGTTTCATTGCAGTCGAGAATTCCCCATACTCCACCACTTGTCGCAGCATTTCCCAAAATGCAAAATAAATTCTGTTGATGAGGTGCTTCGTGTATGTCCTAATCGATTGTACAGGCAATTCCAAACCTCCTTACTTGCCTCTACTGATATGCATGGCAGATAACAGTGACTCTATTCTTTTGTCCACACAAAGTACCGAGGTAGCCATATGAGGTTATTTCATCTGCATGTCTTTGTGTCTGCCCACAAGACTGAAGTTTTCTTAGCCAAAAATTCATCTTGGTTTAAACCACTGAAAAAATTGAATTTTCTGGTTGCATTCTTTAGATGTGACAACTCATTTTAATTACATCTACCATTTTTCTGCAAGAAAAAAAAAAGAAAGAAAACTCTTGTTAGAATATAAAGAAAATTTGTTTTTAAAAGATGGAAGTGTTTCCTCTATGTTATGAACTAAGGTTCAGTGCTTGATTTTAAGATCTGTAATTTTTTGGTAAAAGCATGTTAACTTAACTCTTTCAGGACCAGAACAGGAAACAGGAATTTTCAGATTTGGACCAGGTTAATTTTCCTGTTTCCAGAAATTTTACCATATACCTTTTTCATTTGACTACTTCACACAATAATTGAGATAAATGTGCCATGTGTTATACATCACCGGAAAGGGAAATGGTTACAGAAAATGAAAATAGCAATATATTTATGATATGTGATTATTTAAAGGAATAAATATATTTTTTAAAATATAAAATATTCAAGGTAGATCATTTTTAATTTAAAATATTGTAATTCACTTACCCTTTTCCATGTTTATATGTGCTGCTATCCGTTTGTCTTTAAATATTACACAACATAATCCAAATTCCTCCAAAATACAGTTTATTTGATTAATTTATGTCCACAAATAATGAAATTATGGACATTTTTGTAAATGATCCCAGAATGAAAAATATTATAAATTTATGTGATGTCAGAACAATATTATTTACAAGTCAAGTTTATTGTTTTTATTTACACATCTGGACTTATTTTGTGTCATATGTCCCTAAAGTACCAGTTTCGTTATCAGAATAACTACCACTCGATTCCTCTGAGACACTGATAGTGCTGGAATAGAAGGCATCCACTAGCTAAACATAAGCCAGACCATCTTACCTTTTTATCATAACTTTTACCAATATTCCAACCCATTATCACAACAAAATTATTGTCCAAGTCTAAATACTACGAATACTCTATTTCTGAATCACTCAATAACAAGGTTTCGAACATAGATCTGGCTTATTCTGTACTATATCGTTTTGGTCGACTGCAAAAAGTATCAACAGTGGACATGGCCAATATGTGACAAAAATTTGAGAAATAAACAATGAATATAAATAAAAAATTTTCCAACGTTTGAAACTTCGACCATGCCGGTATAAACAGAAAGATCAAGAGAGAGAACTCTCCTACTTCCGGAAATCAAGTATTGGTTGAAATAAAAACGAAAATCAGTGAAAACGAATCAAATATTCAGCTACACCCGAAATAACCGACGTGTCGGTAAGTGGTTAGAACTGATCAATTTTATAGAACCGAGGTGTCGGATAATAGTCTGGAAAGAGTTAATATTTGTACACTACATGAGACTTGGGTTTGTCAGGCTAATTAGTATATCTACTATATATATATATTTTTCAGGCTGTTGAGGATTCTTTCAACCAGAGACGAGAAGTTGCAACTGTTTTATTAACACTTCAACGGACCAACAACTTTCCACCTGCTATTTCTCCAAATCCAGCAATTGGATACATCTATGAAAATTCGACTCGTGGCACCCCTGCTTCACAGGATGAACTCACCACAACTGTTCTCAAACTGACTTTTTCAGATGCAGATTTGGTTAGTTTGTCTTTACTCTCATCTTCTTTGAACAATTTTGTTCTCTTGCCACTTTTCTAAGCATACATTTTCTGTATTTATGTACCATAAAGATATGTTTTTTTAACAATTTTGTAGATCTAGTAAAACTTTAATTATTTTATTTTTTGAATTGGCTGTAGCTAAATACATAAAAGGAAATAATTTTTCTTGACTTTAAGATTACAGTTTTTTCCCTAAATATTTTTTTTTATCATTTTGTACAACCTTTCCTTCTTGTGACCTTATTAACTCTTAATTATGATACCTACTTGTGGCGCACTTCGTTACATTCTGTAGTATAAAATACTACCACTTAATTGTAAATTAGTAGCACTAAAAATAGTCTTTTCTTTGAATTGTTGATATACAGCTGTGTGTTTACCAATTACACAGAGAGGGAACTAGGATTTTCTGTCTCAGGTTGATTTATGACTCAAAATTGACCGTTTGGACCGAACATGTTATTTTATCTGTTCAGGTGGATGCTGTAAATTCATCAATATGTTTGGCTACCTCAAAGCGCTATTTGCTGAATTTTCCAAGTCACAAAGAGCTGTTTGATGTTACCGATGGCTGAGGAAACTTCTCTGGTTTAAAGGGAAAAAAAAACTTCTAGAGAGCCTAAAAGATATACATCTAGATGACACAGACATACGACTAATATGTAATTTATACTGGGAGCAAACAGCAATATTAAAATATAACAAAGAGAACTCTACACCCATTGATATAAAAAAAAGAGTAAGACAGGGATGCATCCTATCACCAAGCTTGTTCAATCTATACACTGAGCAAATCTTTAAAAGCATCACAGAGGTGACAGGCCTAAACATCAATTGAAAGATAATCATTAACCTAAGATATGCTGATGATACTGTATAACTAGCAGAAAATTCTAAAGATCTACAACAATTACTTAATGACAATTAAAAAAAATATGGATTAGATATGAATATCAAAAAGACTAAAACTATGATCATAAACAAAGAAAGTTCTCAAAACCGACAAGTGGATATCAAAATTGAAGGAACAGATCTGGAGACAGTTCAGAACTACAACTACCTTGGACATACTATAACCAGTGATGGAAAATGTACAACTGAAATAAACAAAAGAATAGGAATGGCAAAAAGTAATTTTATTATTATGAATAATATACTAACATCAAAACAAATAACACCCGGGCTAAAACTAAGAATAACAAAATGTTACATCTTCTCAATATTCCTGTATGGTGCAGAAACATGGACATTAGACACGAAAACAGAACAGAAAATTGAAGCCCTTGAAATGTGAATTTATAGAAGAGTAGGAAGAATTGGATGGAAAGAAAAGAAAACAAACGATGAAGTCTTAAAACAACTAAAAATGAAAAGAAAACTACTAAATACTATTCAAACAAGACAAATGTGATTTTTGGGGCATATTAAAAGACACAACAGCATACTAAAAGTAATCCTGGAAGGGAAAGTACAAGGTAAAAGAGGCAGAGGCAGACCAAGACTAACATGGACAAGTAACATCAAAAGATGGAAGTCAGCCTGTGATAACCTGCACTATAAAAGCAAGAGACAGATTGGAATGGCATTCCATGGTAGCCAACCTTTGAAGCAGAGATGGCACTCAATGATGATGAAAGGGGAAAAAAAAGAAAAGTGATCAATTTGTTAAAATTTGGCAAATTTTTGTTTTCGTATTATAAGATCATATCTCACAAAATGTAAAAATTTAAAACTATCTAATTTGGAAGAATTTGTGTTTTAATGCAGTGATTTTTTTACTATGGTACCATAATCTTGGGTTAAATTGTTTCGTTATTTTATTTTTGCAGACCCCATCAGATCCACAGCCTCAGTGGAATGTTTTTGTGTCAGATCCTACTTTTACTGTCACACCTCAAGGAAATGTACTGTTGGCTTCAAATGGACTTGATTATGAAACAAAAAGTCTGTACATACTTATTGTAAGTTGCATATTTGTCTCAGTGACTGGGATGGCCTATCTTATTATTATAATTTAAGTATTCTGACAAAATGAAAAGAGAACTACTAAATACTATTCAAACAAGACAAATGCGATTTTTGGGGCATATTAAAAGACACAGCAGCATAAGTCATTATATTATATATGACATTAAAGTCTTGAAAAGCTTAATTCCAACAGTTGACAGAATATACATGGAAAATAAACCAGTGGAAGAGCTTGACCACTTTATCTATCTTGGAAGTCACATTCATTGGGAAGGGGATAGAAATAAAGAAATTAGAATCAGAATAGCTAGAGCAGCAATGTCTTTCAGAATCCTTGAAAAGTTGTGGAAATCAAAACTCATCAGCACAAACACAAAATATAGACTATTCAAATCAAATGTATTATCTACCCTCACATATGCATGTGAGAGCTGGAAAACAACAAGAGACATAGAAACAAAGTTGAACGCATTCGAAAATAAATGTCTAAGGAAAATACTTGGTATAGAGTGGAACGAATTCAAAACAAATGAAGAAATTAGATAAATCGCCAATCAACTACTAATATCTTCAGTAATCAAGAAAAGACGATGGTCATATGTTGGAAGTGTGATGAGGAGAGATAATAACCGAATAACAAAGCAAGCCCTCATGTTGGAAACAACAAATAAGAGAAAAAGAGGCCGACCCAGAGAGGCACTGAGAAGAACATTGATCAGAGAGACAAGAGCAGCAGGAATCAGCCACCTCAGTGAGATAGAGTTGCTTGCACAGAGCAGAGATAAATGGCGAAATTTGATAAAATATCTTTAGAAGGATTGAAAACTGCTAGAATAAAAATTTAGACAAGAGAAAAAGTATCTGGGTTTATGCCCTGTGGGGCGGCTACTGCCCGATCAGCTCGAAATGTCGATAGATAGATTCTGACAAAACAAAAATAACAAACAATATTTAGATGTAGTTCCTCAGTCAGTCAAACACCAGTATAACATTATCATCTTTGATTGATCGACAATAAATATAATCATGTCCCCACTGCAACAGACACTACAACTTATCAATCACTTCCAAACTAACTTAACAGAGAATGATCAAAATGTGGTCTCTTCATTGACAAAGGTTGATATCACTTGTTATAATGAAAAGTCTTGATAATTTCTTTGAGCTAGTCTATATTGAGATACTTTTATAAAGTAAAAAACATAAAATATTTATTATTGAAAACACAATAACTAGGGAGACTGATTGCAGGAATCCAAAAATATCCCACTCACCTCTGTAGGTCAAGTATAAAAAAATTTAAAGTGATTTTTGTGAAAAAAATATTCTTTAATATGACAGATTTTTATATAATCAAATAAAAAATACATTGTAGTAAAACTACAATTATGTAATACTATGTTAACAGAGAATTTTTTTAATCGGTTGCTGGGGAAACTTGAATATCCAGATGAACTGCAGAATTTCAAACAGCGGCGTTAGTTTCTTGCTACACCAAATCATATGACTCGACAATTATGAAAAGTAAAAAAAAAACTTTGATAGAAGAAACCTTGAAATTCCACGTACAAAAGTAAAAATAAATGCTGAATGTAAATAATATACTACTATGATCTGTCTTAGCAAACAAAAATATTTTTTTTTCATTTCGAACACCTGGGAACCAGTTGGTCTCGAGGCAAGACGCTGGTCTTGGACAGAGTGGTTGTGTGCCAGCTGCATCAGTTGGGATTTATATTTGTGATTTCTCTCTGTGGCAACCACTCCTGGTCTTGGCAGCGAGGCCCGGCTTGAAACGACAATTACTCATTGACAGAAAAAAAATACGAGTACCTCCGAAGACAGAGTTATCTGCTTGTGTGGTGAGGGACCCCTGTGCGCATTGCTGCCAGAGAAAAACAGATTAATATGCAAAATTCAGTTTCTATGCTCTGGGGACAAGAGCTTCTGGGTTCACCCCAGCCTTAAATGGGTACCAGATTTTTTCTGGGAAAGTAAAGCGGCACATGTGCAATATCTACTACATAAATCGACTACCCAAAAATCTTGTGCCGAAGGTCTGTAAAAATTATGGGCACTAACGCCATATTCCCTATACACCACTTAGCGTGACAGGGCTCTTTACTTACTTTTGCATGTTAAATTTTGTATAGGAGTCACTTAATTTTATTTCTGTGCCCTATTTACCTCCTAAAACATGTTTTCATCTTTAGGTCACTATCTCTGGTCCATTACCACAAACTGACAGTGCAACTTCTACTGTGACAATTAGTATCCTTAATGTGAATGATGAGTATCCAAGCTTTATCAATTCTGGCAACTACATTAAGTATATCAGTGAAGGGAATTACCAACTCTTCAATGTTTTGGATGTAAGTTTAGTTACTTTGTTGTTTACACATTATTCATGATGTTCTTTACATTGCCTTGTGACATAGTTTATATTCTGCTTACTGAACTCCAGTTAGTCATGTCATTTTATTACTTTATAGTAAAGTCCAGAATACCCAAAATCAATGTTCTCTCTATTTTTTTTCCCAATAAATGAGCAAAACATTTAGTGCTTTGAGCAAAACATATTTCAAATTTAAAGCTTCTCACTGGCTTTGAAACTTTCATGCATCTTACCCAGCATGTGTTTTTGATAACAAACTTCTGATTTTAGTATTTTATTACAATTTATAAATGACTGCAAACATATGTCTGCACTGTTTTAATACACAGTTTGAGGAGAATTAAAAACTTCTTTAACCATACTGCTAGTAATACTAATTTTTAAACATCTAATATAAACTTCTAATATAAACTTCTAATATAAACTGAATAATTAAATATAAAATCTTTGTGCATAACATAGACTGAGTGATGCAATTTAATTTTAAACTTCTGTAAGTTTACAAGTATTTCCTAGCTCTAGGCTAAGAATTCAAGAACAAATGGTCAATAAATACATTTTTGTCTTAAAGGCATTATCCCACTACTGGGGTCTGCTAGTGTGGGGAGGGGGACTTTACATTAAAGCCTAATTTAAAGATATATATATATACAATGATAAATCATGAAAATTAAAAAAAAAATCAATTTCAATGAGAAAGATATTATGCAACCAATTTTTGTCAATAGAAATTAGAGAATGAGTTATTTGATGTTATGTGGAGCCAGTCTTGGCATATTGATGTGAATCCTGGACAATAAGACAACAGACAAGAAAATCATTGAAATCCACATAAATATGGTTGTACAGATTAATGTTGGGTGGCAGTGGACAGAGATAAGGTGCAATGACAACATTATAAAAGAAGCCAAAGTGAAAATAAAGCTTATCCCCAACATTAGGAGGAAGTAATCATAATTTTTGGACCGTGTAATGATAAGGAAACCGCTGGAATATATTGTGATAAAGGAAATATCAAGGGAACAAGAACTAGATGTTAGCAGATGTTAGAAACAACTACCAAAAAATAAGGTCCAGTATTACCATTTTGATGCACACATCATTACTGTTTATTGCTGCTATTGACACAAATACAGACCACTTCGAAGTTAGATTTGGAGTAAGACATGGGTGCATACTATCCCAACTACAGTTTATTACATACATGGACTATATATGCAAGTTAACTAATATAACAATTAATATATGCAACCCATCAGAGACAGAGGAGATCAATGAGCTTCTATTTGCAGACAATCAGGCACTATACATGGAAAAATAGAAAACCTACAAGAACACTTAAATAGACTCAACAGCACAGGCACAAAATCAATTTGAAAATCAACATAAAAAAACAGTAATCATGAATATCGCAAAAGAGAAACAGAACATCGATATAACTATAGATGACAGACAACTAAAACAAGTAGAGGAATTTAAATACCTAGAAAGTCTAGTGACAAACAACAATTCACAAATAGCAGAAGTAGACTCATGGTGCATCAAAGTTTATCAAATCATTGGACAGCTATCACCACTTTTGTCAAACAAGGAAATAACTCTAGAGGCAAAATGGACACTCTACAATACTATCTTCATTCCAATATTGTGCTACAAATGCCAGTCCTGGACACTAGATGCGAGAACAATAAGAAAGATAACCACTACTGAGATGAGTGTTTTACAAGAATGACAGAAACAGCCTGAGAGATAGGATCAGAAATGAAGAACTGCGAAAAAAGCTAGGAATATCCTCACCATAGAATATATAAAGAAACAACAGATAACATGATTTGGCCATGTGATGAGGCAGAAAGATCAAAACACAACTCAATGAGCCTTCAATAAATGTTGCAAGAACACCAGACCCAGGGGCCGACCCCGAAAAAGATGGATCGACGGAATATTAGAAACACTAGGAAACATAGCAGCAGCAGAGGCAAACAGAAGAACAAAAGACTGCAAATTATACCTCCCATCGACGTTGAGAGGCAAATGAGGAAGGAAAGACGAAGAAGAATCATACATTGTGGAGTCATAAATATTTGTTGGACTTTTAGAGTGAAAATAGGTCACATCCAGATATATAATGAATTAGAACAGATGGGTCACATCCAGATATGTAATGAATTAGAACAGATGGGTCACATCCAGATATATAATGAATTATAATAGATGGGTCACATCCAGATATGTAATGAATTATAACAGATGGGTCACATCCAGATATATAATGAATTAGAACAGATGGGTCACATCCAGATATGTAATGAATTAGAACAGATGGGTCACATCCAGATATGTAATGAATTAGAACAGATGGGTCACATCCAGATATGTAATGAATTAGAACAGACGGGTCACATCCAGATATATAATGAATTAGAACAGACGGGTCACATCCAGATATGTAATGAATTAGAACAGATGGGTCACATCCAGATATATAATGAATTAGAACAGATGGGTCACATCCAGATATGTAATAAATTAGAACAGATGGGTCACATCCAGATATATAATGAATTAGAACAGACGGGTCACATCCAGATATGTAATGAATTAGAATCGTGGTGTTAGGCATATTTTAAATAGTAATTTTACCCGGCAAGTAAAATGTTCCCTATAAAATGTGTTTATTTATGAAGAGGTACATTATTCAATAGTAATCTTAGTTCAATAGTGATGTTAATATGCACAAATTCAAGTACTGAAGTGACTTTATGCAGTTTTTTAATATACATTTTGTGTTTAGAATAGATAAAAGCGATATTCACATATCTATTATGTCTGGTATTATAGAATATCTGTTTTTAAATAAAAACATGTGATAAATATGTTTTAATAAAAACAGTACATGTATTTTAAAATCGAGAATATGCATAACAACACAACACTTTAAGCTTAGAAATTAGAATATTAGAACACAAAATAAACTTCAATTATTTTTTGTAAAAAAAAAATAAAAATATATCCACTGTTGGGGGCAGCTAGGTTATTCAATCATAAGGTTTAGAGGCAGCTAAGATGTGGTTTATCAGAAGAATGCTATAAGTTCCTTGATTAGCAAAAATTATTAATGAAGAATGTTTAAAAAGAGCCGGAGAAACCAGAAATAACATCAAAATCATAAGGAAGAGACAATGTAAATTTATTGGGCATGTGATGCAAAAAAAAGACATTGAGACTAGTGTAACAATGGGGAGAATGAACTGGAAAAGAAAAGCATAGGAAAACCAAGAGAGAAAATAATGATCATCTCATTAAAGGGGTATAATAAATGATCACCGACTGGACTTCTGACATACATGAAGGACTGAATGATGAAAGAGATGATTGCCTATGCCAACCAGCATGGCTACATGATGATGTAGTTTCATAAAATACTTTATGCATGACATGACTGTGTGTTAATAGCATTGTTTAGTGTAAACAAAAACACATTTAGAATACTCAGTTATCATTATAATGCCTTATTGAAGGTCCATAATATTGAGCTTTGTTTTGACTCTTGGTTTGCAGTTCTAGAACTGGTTAGTAGACACAAATTCATACAGAAAATAGCTACTACTGATGGTTGACTGTGTATATAAATATCTGCTGTAGGTTGCTGCCACTGACAGAGACTTTAGCCCTGTGAAGTATTCCAAGATTAGTGTCAACCCTTCTAGCGCTGATGCAAAGATTGGTGTTCTTGAAAATGGCACAGTGACCTTTCAGGGTGAAGCAAAAGCCAGAGATAGTTTCACTGTTGGTGTTAGAGCATCAGACAGCGGATCACCACAGAGAAGGTAGATGTCATTTTCTCACATCATATTCATATTGTTCATATTTGATAATGTAATTTTGACTGCTTCATTATTAATATTAAATAGCAGGTTTTTGACTAAACAAATTTTTCTTATTGACTAATTTTATTATTTTCATTTTTACACAATTCATGCAATGGACATATAAAAATGGGGTGCTACAGTAAAGCTGACTTTAAAGGTAATAACAAATAAGGAGAAGACTGTGTTTGTAGTTCTACATTGATGGAATGAACGTTTTGTATCGGGCTGCAAAGGAAAGTTGTTTTGTCTCGCCTGTCATCAAAATAATGCTGCATCCATACCTTTCTCTCTATATGTTTTATGTACAATTTAACCTGTAGTTCAGTTAACTTTTAACTGATTTTAATAAATGATAATTTATTTTGAAAATAAGTGAATGTACTGTTAAACAGTATGAAAAAACTAGATATTTCATGCAGGTTGCATAACTTGGTAACACATAAGTTAAGGTATGTCAGTTTGAAATTTTTAATCTCTGCATTTGTTGAGCATTAATAGCCTTTACAGCACACCAGTGCACGTAACAGTTTATCATCAGCAACAATGACCACAACATATTTGGTTTCCTATTTCATAAAAAAATTTACAGCATTCTACAATGCAAAAGCATATGCAGTCACACTCTCTGACTTTAATTTCAGCAACACCTTTTGCTGATTCCATTATTGACCTGGCTGCTACCTGACTTACTGCTACATGACTTCATACACACATTATTCCTTTGAATCATCTGAAAAATCCAAATTTCTTTATGGCATGTACTGGGTCGGGGAGATTGACCAAATTGATAACTTGTCGGACTCCAAACCAGGAGAACGCAGGTTCGAATCCCAGTAGGGTCTACAGTTTTTTTTCTATCATGAGTGAAATAAAAATTCAGATCCAAACACACAGCTACTGCACTGGACATCATCATGTGCCATATTGATTGGTGTAGGTGATCATGTCCTTCCACAGCCTTCTATCCATCGTGCATTATGCACCTTGAATTTTCTCGTTGGTCTTTTTAGCTGTCCAGGGAACTTTCAACATTCTTCTATGAAATCCCATCTTTGTGGCCTCTAATCATCTTTTCATTTGTTTGTTTACTGTCCATGATTCACTTCCACAGGTCAGAATTGGCTCTATATAGCACAGATGAACTCTCATTCTCACTTCTATTGACATAGATATGTTGCATAAGATATTTTTCATTTTCTGAAATGCTATTTTGGCATGAGCTATTCTGCTCTTTATTTCTTTGGTGCATCTTCCGTCTGATGTTATTATTGTGCCAAAGTATTTGGCATATTACACTTGTTTCAGATTTGTCCTGTTTATTTTTAATGCCGCATGATGCTGATAATTGTTTCTTTGAAATGACCATTACTTCTGTTTTCTTGCTATTCAGACTGAAACCTTTCTGCTTGGACATGCGGCCTTTATTCTCTAGTCCCCTAAAAACCCCCCTGGCAGTTTCCAAAATTGAGAAAAAACTTTGATAGTTTTTTTTTATGTACTGTGTTTTCTCTGACATTGTAATCTTAATTGTCTTCTACTGCACAGCAATGATTATTCATTGTTTGTTATTGCCTAATGGTTTTTATTCTTTTCACAAGACACACTATCTTCATTCTTCCAATATACAACTAACAATAATCTGTGTCTTGTAAATGCTTTAATGTTTCTTTATATTGATCTTTCTTTAACTCTTTCCGCACGTTTCGCCGCACTGTGCGCCATGCTGATTTTGGCAGTGTACGTTTTGCTGCGTAGTGCACCACGCTCAATTTGATTAGTGTGAATGCCATCAAACCATATTCATTTTACATGTCTTGTTTCATCTTGATATTGGTGAAATCTAATACCTTGTTCAATTATCTAAAAATGTATATATAATATGTTATATGTTAGATAAATATAAATATGTTGATTGATTCTTAAAACCATAACAATTTTTTCTTTGAAATCTCTTTCGTTGCGTCAATAAAAAGCTTCAGTGTGGAAAGAGTTAAACTGTATAAGATTCAGTGATATGTAGGAGAATCCTAATCATTCTTTTGTGAAACCCCTTGTTAGTGATGAATTTCTTTTATTGTTTGTTAATCACATACCAAATACTTAAAAATATCTTATGCTGAGTGATAAATTAGTCTTGTTTTCAACATGATACAATTTGTCTCTCGTTTTTAAAAAATAAAATATTTCTTTTCTTTTTTCTTTATACAGCACTGACACAACAGTTGTTATTATAGTGAATCCTCCAAATAATCAGTCACCATATTTCTCAGCCAGTCGCTACACCATTTACGTCAGTGAGGATATGCCAATAGATTCTACAGTGTTCCTTTTACAGGTAATTAAGGAATTGTTATAAATAACTAAGGCTCTCTTTGAAAATTTGTTAGAAATCTACCTCTTTTTTATGTCACTATTTCTTATTTTATAGTATCTTTATTGCATTTTTAAAATTTCCTTGGCCATAGATCACTGAAGCAGCCAGGGGGAAGACATGCCTGTGGCATTATTTTTGGCAACAACAAATATTCTCTATTTTGCAGAGTACATGGTGATAATTTCAATCAAATACCAATGGACAAAGAGATATGACAAAGATGTTAACACAGAATAGGATACACACTGCAAAAGCCAGCAGAGAGTATTACAAGACAAGCTCTTTTTTAGAATCCCCAGGGGAAGGAGATAATGAAGAAGACTAAAATATACCCGGAGAAGACAGGTAGAAGCAGAGATGAAGATTCTGAGGAAGGCATGGAATGACCTTAAAAGAATGGCAAGAAACAGTTCAGCTTTGAAAGTGATTATTGAAGATCTTAAATCCACAGGGAGTTGAAAGGTAGTAGAAGAAGAAGATGATGTGCAAGTGCGTGGTTCATTTCAGCTTTTCTGTAATGTTTTTTGTTGAAACTTTCATAATAATAATACATTCAAAACATTTAAAACTTGTTTTGTTTCATTACCAGGCGAATGATCCAGATACAAATGTCTCTTTATTGACCTACAGCATTACAAGTGAAACTCCTCTGTCTCAGCCCAGTTATTTCAGAGTTGTAGGGTAAGAATATTATTTTATATCAGAGAGAAGTTTGTTTGCCTTCACACAAAATATGTTATAAAATATAATTTAATTACGATGGCAAGTGATGATTTATAAAACATATTTAAATCTATATGATACACAGATGTTGAAAGGTAATTTCAGAGATATATTTCATGAACAATTATTTCAATACCATCAAATATGTCCGCTGGCATAGGCTGCCACTTGTCACTTGGACAAGCTGTCACACAGAATTTTTTATTTCATATTCCTTTGTTTAGTTTTATAATTAATGTCTATCATTAGGAAGCTATGTTCTAATGAACACTGTCTGAGTACAGAGGGGTGTTATAAATGCTTTGCAAGTACTTAAACATAATTTCTACCCATTAGCTTATTTGTAAGATGTTGATATTTTTTATCACGTAATGTCTGCTGTAATATCATCAACTACATATCTCTTTGTTTTTGTTAAATAATTACAATTATCTGATAATACAAAGGTGGATATGAGTAGTTCATCTTTTAGACAGTTGTAAAATGTTAACAGAGAGGATGGAATAAGCGATATGTTTATAGCATTAGCCATGGTAGAACAGTGCTTGCTGAACTGTTCTACTGAGGAGTAGAGGTCAATTTGATCTCAATCAATAGCTTCTAGATTAACCCAGCCTTATTTGTAGCATATTTTTTTCTAGGAAGTACAAACAGCTTGGTGTAATGCTGACCAATACTCAAAAATATGCTGATTGTCAAAATAATATGGACACTAATACCATATTTTATATGTATCACTAGATGTTATGGAGTTTTTTCTTTCCCTCTTCTTTACAGCTTTACAGTAAGGTGTGACACACAGGAACATTTCCAATGTTAATGTAGGCCCTCATAACACAAGGCACTAGCTATGCTGCAGTTTCCCTTGATATCATTACATGGTGTTGGGCAAAATGGTGTTCGCACACAGACTGCTGAATCCATAACAGTAATAACAACTGCAGCTCCCTTTTGCTCTGAGTTGTATATGGCATAGTGCTGCATGTGTAGTGTTGTCCTTCAGTCATAGATAGAAGCGTCTACTTCTTGGCTGAATTAACACAAAAAGATCTGATAAATTTGCTACATTCTGTAAACAATTAATAAATCTCTCAAAATTATAACTAATTGTATGCTAAACTCTTTGTAATTGACAATATTCCCACCATAAAAATTAATGCAACATATAGATAGCACATACTGTGTGTGTGGGCAGCCTGTTATTTTAAAATGATAAATTCTACTTTTCTTTGTGTCTTAAGTTAATCATTTAATTAAAGTCTGTCAGTTCCCTTTTCAGAAATTAAATAAAAAGGACAGACATGGTCTCTCCATTCATCTCTTATTCTTGAAGACTTTCTCTAAATCTTACTAGACTGAAAAAAAATTTTCCCTAAAAATTATTCCTACTGTATATTTGCTCATTCCCACCACCAGCATTTTTTTTTGGGTCTTATCTTTTAATCTTGATATAAACTTAAAGAACATGGTTCATATCAGTCCACAAAGAACTGAACTCCAACCCCTTTACCCAGTATCTGTATCTACAGACCTGTTTCAAATAAAACAGAGTTAAATTTACTTTTGGTGGTTGTCAAAACAAAAGGTGGGCTATCGTTTGATTTCTTGAAATATAATACTTTGATCTGAAAATTAAAAATATTGGCACTAGATAGAGTAGGAATAATATTTTTAGTTGGAGGGAGGATGATTATTTGTTAAAATGCCATTTGTACATTAGCATGGTTATTGTAAATACTTTAGCAAAGTGTCAGAAGTCTCCGACATCACTATGAGTTTTTACTGTTGCTAAAAAAAATACTTTTTTAACAAAACATATAAAGTGACCAATAAGGATTTTTTATTTGGGTCATGTGAGGTTGTTGGTTAAGAAAGCAAATAATCATTGTAATAAATATAAATGGAAAATGTTCATAGAAGTTATTTGTAGTGTTGTAATGTTTTTGTACAGTGTTGTACGGTCTTCATTCAAAACATATCGATCATGTGCTCAGATTAGACAAAATAAGAAGACTCCCATGCTATGCTTTCATGTGGACACTAGGTGACAAGAGAAAGAAAAAAAGAGCAAAAGAAACCCCTAAGAAGAACAATTAATTGAGAGTGATCAACTATGGGCTTGAGAACAAAAAAAGACCTTGCAATGGATCATTAGACATGGGAGTTATGATTTCTGCCCTCTGCACCTTATTCAGTTCAAGAGAAACTAACTAACTAACTTCATCCAAAGATGTTGACTTTGTAAAACTATTACTTTTGTCTTTCACATAAACATTTTAACATTTGTTGTAAAATACAGATTACAATCACAATATCCTCATAATATCTTTTTCTCAGAATCTTATGTTATTTCCTGGAAAATATGGTGGCTGCTAACATATATTAATTAATTATAATTGCTTTATATTGTCATTTCTCTACCACATTAACTCATTTTAATTATAGTTTCACTATTTATATTCCAGGAATGCACTAGTGAACTCAAGGACATTGGATAGAGAATCTATATCATCGTACGATCTGAACATACTGGCCTCTGATCCAGATAGAAATGTATGTGATATTTTTCTTTAAAATTGTGCTGATCACACTTAAAGAGCTTCACTAAACAACATTAATTTTATTCCTTAATTTTGTGACAAATTAATGTTTTTTAGTTGTGAGTTTAATGTCAAGTTTGTTGATATGTTGTTCTAGATATTGTAGAATGATTTAATAAGTTAATGTTTAATTTTTGCTTCACTTTCATTTGATGAATGGTTGATAATGGGGAGAAGTGAATACAAGAATTTACATTTTTATTTCACTCACATTTATTGTATGTTCTAATCTGCAGACTGCAACAGTTGGGTTGACAGTTCAAGTTTTGGATGTGAATGACAATAGCCCTGTGTTTTCCCAGTCATCTTATGTTTTCAGTCTCCAGGAAAATCAACCATTGGGCACTAATGTGGGCACTGTTCAGGTATTTTGATGCTTCTTTCTTGACATTTTCTTGGGTAATTTATGCAGAGTGTTGTGTGATATATCCATTATTTTGTTAAAGTTATGGTTATGGAAGGCCCCGGTATCACTGCAAACGAATTAAAATCCATAATTTCTCAACCACCCGCGCCAGTGGAATCATCCAAATTAATATCTCATCTCCCAAGCAAAGAAAGGTAGCAGTAGTCCCCATCATAGCAGTCTCAGCACACGCCAAAAGACAAGTCAAAACCACACAGAAAGTGAACACAACTGTCTGTTCCAAGTCATACGACATCATAATTCATTGTAAACAATCGGAATATATTTACGACTAAAACGGATGAAGCTCACAGCTCACGGTGTGCACAGAGCACTTTACTCAGTAGCTCCTGCAACAAGCCGGATTACAGTTATGTATGGACTATATACACCAAATTAACCACAACAAAGTATTACATCAAGATCTATAATATCATAA